>UXGC01000193.1:0-240117 GCA_900480045.1 Eurytoma adleriae | reverse complement strand
AGTGCGGAAAAATTCCTCTGTCACTCGACTATCGGAAAAACAGCGAACACCCGCCGCTCTGTTGCTGCGTTCGCGCCGAAATATTTCCAGGGCTGGGCCGGCTTTTAATTAAATTTTCGAGCGATTAGCCAAACCGAACAACAAAATTCCCGGGGTAAACAATTAACGAAACTTAATGGTCCTTAAATCGAGCCCTCGGAAAAACAAAGATCCCCCCGCGCGCACGAGTCCCCAGACGCGCCGGCCTCCCTCCTCCCGCCATGCGGGGCGGGCGATAGGCCCGAGTCGCGACGGCCTCGGCTGTAACGACCTGCGCCAGCGGGCCGACCTACACGCGGCGCCGCCGCTGACCCTGGCAAACTGGAGCAACAGGCAATCCTCGCGGCGTCGCCCACACGCCACGTACACAAGCCGAGGCTCGTGACTCTTTTCTCTCCGGCCCTTCCCCCCTCCTGTACCCGGGAAGACGTGTCGCGCCACCTCGAGAAAAAAAAGACGCGGATGCTGGGGTGGAAGTGAAATGTTTATCCCTCGGACGGGGAAGGATTGATTGACTTCTTGCGGGTGTCGTCGATGAGGCGATGAATTGCCGTGTTCTTTTTTTTATAGGCTGGATAGCAAGGGGCGAGCGTTTTTTTATCCGGTACTCTCTCGGAAAAGTTTGTAACGTGGGTGGCGGTTATTGGAGTAAATAAATTATGCGAGGCGTCGGGTGAAATGATTTTATAAGGACGGGAGCTTTCAGCGGGCTTAAGAATGATGAGATAGGAATCGTTACGAGCTCCTCTAAATGTACTTACGTGCCGCGATGTTTCAGCTTAGGATAAATGGCTCGCCCCGGGTTTATTCTACTTGAAAATATACCCCGGTGCGCCTGCGGCGGAAAAAAGCGGACTCGCGAACAAAGAGGCAGCGCTCACTTTTCAACCTGCGTAATTTCGAGCGGCTCCGCCTGATTGATGAACGCTCGCTCGACCCTCGTCGCGAAGGCGACTAGTCCCTCGTGAGCGGCGGAGCGCTCGGGTAAATCAGTGAAACGAGAAGTATTAAAAACTCGTGACAAGCGTATTCGGGAGTTGCAGCTGAAGAAAACGCGTTTTTCCCCTCGGGGAAAAAGGGAAAATCATAAAGCTTCGGCCCCTTAGTGTAGAGTCACTCGGTGCGCGCATCGCTCGCTTTTCCATTTCCACGGCAAACACATCGGCGCGCGTGGATTTATCCGGCGCCTCTTACCGCGCGAGACCGCAGCCCGCCACTTCGCGAGACCCCCACTCGAAGTCTCTACCGTGCGCCACGGTTTATTCAAATCGGCTGCCTTTCTTCCCGTCTTCCCTCCAGGGGGGGAGAACTTTCTCTTTTCGGAGGGAAGTCTCGAGTGGGGCGAGCGAAAAAATGTTTGCTCGCCCCGGCTGAAAGGAGAGACGATGACCTACAAGCTTGTCGCTTCATTATTACTTTCCTTCGGGCTTTGTTCCCCCGCGCGCCTGCGTAAACTAGCCTAATTGGGCTTTTTTGAAAACAAAGCCGACCGAGTCGAGCGACTCTTGATTTCTCTCGGCTTCGAAATATGAAGCGGGTAAATATTGTCGAAATAAGTTGCCCGGCAGGGAGGGTGGGCTAACGAAGATAACTTTTGCCGCTTGTAGTTTGAAGTTCGAACGCGCGGAGACGCTTGTTCATTCTCTTCACGCGCCGGCGTTACGCATTCACGCCGCGTCTCCGGTAAAACTATTAGTTTTCGCATTGCGACACTTTAATCGATTTTTCAAAAGAAGAAAAAAAGACGCTCTTCGAAACAATTTTATAAAATATTTCAACACCCGCACTTTTGAGTAGGTTTATATTAAACACCGCCGGCGGGCATCGAACTTCCAAAAAACAAACTCGGTTTAAGCATGATAGACTGTTCGAAAGCCAAACACACCCGTGGCTCCAAATTCCGGAGCACACTAGCCCCCCTGGGGTATGTGTACGGGTACGGAAGCCCGCGGTCGCGCGACAGCTTGTTCCGCGCCGGGAGCGACGGCTGCCGCGGGGGCCAAGACAAACGACGCGGCGCCCGCGTATCGGTGCATTTATTATTTGTAAATATCGACTTGGCGGCCGGCCGGCTCCGGCGAGTTTCGTATACGCGCGCGGAGGCCTCGCGGCGGCGATGTATCATCGAGAATTATGCGCGGGGTGCGTGCGAGCCCGACGTGACCGAAATGAGCAAGTTCCCCCCGCCCCCACCCGTTGATTTAGGAGCGGCCGAGTGGAGGAGCTTTAAGCGCGACGAGTCACGAGAATCTCCTTTTTTTTGCACCGCTCCTTATTATTTATTAGCGCGAGCTGCGCGTAGCCGCCGCTGCAGCCTCCTTCTTATTTACGATGCGCCGCCTGTCGGGGAGAGTGCGGATCGTGCACTGTGTTTATCATTATTATGTGTTTTTACGTCGTAAATATTTTACGCCGAAGTCGTAAGCGCGCATAAGCGGTATAAATTACATGCATCGGATACAAGTAGCGGTTTGAACGTTTAGCGGCGACACAGCGTATGTACATTATATAAATCGGAATTTTTTAAAAAAATTAATGGATCGTTAATTATCCGTGAAAAAAGAGGAAAAAAGCGTTGACGGAACGAATGACCGAGCCTGGAGAGGATGCAACTTTTTCGCGCGATTTCAATTTCCTCGGTCGCCGAGGGGCTCCGCCGTTTCTCCGATACGAGCGGGGCTTAATTACCCAGCCGGCGGCAGCGATAAGGCGGCGGGGAGCTCGGCGAAGACGGCGGAAATGGGAACTCGCTCGAAACTGTCGAAGCCCGAGAGTCGGATCCGCGATCCGGCCGGTCAGGCCGGGGGTGAGGAGAGGCCGACGCTCTCGGAAACTCCGCTCTCTGTTTCGCTCCTCGGAGGACGCCTCTTTCCCGCGCGACTGCTGCAGCGGACGCTAATTATCTCCATTGGCCGTATTGAACGGCTTCGAGGAGATAAGTTTCTGATTGTTTAACTGCTTCCTGTGCGCCGCAGGGCTGTCGTTAAGAAACTCGCTGATTAAAAATGTCGAGGATATAGATTATATGGATGCGGTTACGACGTGAGCAAATTTTGTCAATAATAGAAGCTAAAAAGACGATGCAGCTTAACGTAATGCGCTTAAAGTACGCAATGAAAAATTCAATGAATGGGGAAAAAAGGGCGGAGAGGGGAGGCTATTAAAAAGGCAGTGGAATGTGCGAGTGTTTGTTTGTAAGTAGAAACGCGCTGTTATAGTCAGGCATGCACGTTTTATCGATTCATTCTTTAGCTTCGAGCGATAAATGTTTAATTCATTTTCATTGCCAAGCTAACACTGCATTTTGCTACAAAAATTACAACTTCTGTGAGTTGCGTTTCAAAGCTGCAGCTTGCGGGATAATAAAAATGTGCGCTAAAGTCAGATTGAAACGCGAAGCGATATTAAAAAGGATGCGCGCGCCCGAGGAATAATCCGCCGAGGGTAAACGAAAACCGACGTAGTTTTCTATAATAAAAGACGAAGAGAATTTAAAATTTACTCTCGCAAACGTATAAGATAAAAGCACGGCGATTAATAATACAAAGAGGAGCGACGGGATACCGAGGAAAACTCGGGCAAAGATCCGTAGTCGGATGCTTGAAACAAAAAGAGGGGAAAAAGCGCGGACATTAAAAAAAAGGAGGGAAAAAAGTTAATCTCGACCTGGACTCGGTGAAAAGTCGCGCATTGAACGGACGGCGAGTCATCGCCTGAATCTGCTCGGAAGGGAGGAAAAGAAAGCGTCGAAAAGGGAGGGAAGCGGCTGCTTTTAGGCCGCACAAAGCGTTTCGTGAGGTCCGCCGCCGTCCGTTCAAACATCCCGAAATTCAAAGAGCCTCTCTGTCTCTCTCCCTCTCTCTCTCTTTCTCTTTCTCTCTTCGCCTCGGGAGGAACGTATTAAAAGTTTAATCGACATCGTGATTCAAAGTTTTATACGCTCGTGGTGCGGCGGGGGGAAAAAACCGGAGAAGGGGAGAGATATGATTAATGGACGGACAGCGCCGCTTTGCGAAAACAATTTCTTCCCGTTGTATTAGGGATTACGCGATTAAGAGCTTAACGAACTGTTGGGATTGGATTTTGAGGGCGACGCGCCGACCGGCGATACCTGCGATACCGCCAAAAGGGAATAGATTAATTCGATGCGCTCGGTGGAGCTGCTTATCTACCAGCGCCAACTTTTGCAATATTCATTAACTTAGGGACTCTGTTTCTAAAAGTCCTCGTCTCCTTCGCTTATTTTCATTAAGAAGAAACGTTTTTCTTGTCGTAAAAAAAGTTATTTTAAAAAAATGAATTTTCCAACAAAGTAGTACTTTTTAAGTTGAGTGTAAAACGAAATTCTGTTGTGAGTTATAAAGGTTTAGTAAAGATTTTTTATTAGATAAATTTTTTATCTCGTATTCTAATGATGCATAAGTACCTTTAGCATTTTTAATTTAAATGCCTGCGGTAGATTAGATGAAGAAAAATTTTTTATCGAATGCTGCATACTTTTGGTTTAATTTTAAACTAATTTTACAGTTCTTTTTATAAATTTTAGGTGAAAAATGGTATTTATAACTCGAAAACATACTTCAAAAAATTGCCGTATTTTACATGCTTTCAAGATGAATAAAACACAACGTATACCTGTTAAACCTACAATAGTACGAGCAAAGCGGCGTTTACTAACGCATAACATTAAATGCATCAGTTAAAACCAAAACAAAGTATTTCAAATTTCAGTCAGAATGTTAAAACAGAAAGAAAATAACGCGTTACACGCCAAAATACATTCCGACGTAGGCATGAATAAAACAGCTCGCGCACCTTTTTTCCTCCAACTTTCTACTCGGCTCATTTTAAACTTTCCTTTACCCTCAAAGGAACAAAAAAAACTTTTCCCCCCGCAGCCATTCGCTTTAAAAGCATTGTTATTCAAAAGTTCATTTCGAACGCGAGTCGCAGTGTCAACTCGCTCGCGAACGTGACTGTCGGCGCCGCGGCGAGGTGTCGTCATCCCCCTCGGTGCGCGCCACTTTGCCGCTTCGCGTGGAGCGGGCGCGTCGATCCCGCGCCCCAGTTTATTGTCGTGCGGGCGCGTTAGCCAAGTTCGAAAGTTCGCCCGCGCCGCACGGCCCCATCTCGGTGAGTCACGCGTTTGAGGTTCATCGAACGGCGCCTATAGTCGGCCTCGCCCCCCTCCCCCCCACTCCGGACCTGAGACGACGTTGGAATATTAAAAAAACGTTAGTCGCGACCGCGATAATTTCTTTTTCATTAACGGCGCCGTTTCTCTTTCAATTTTATCGGCGCGGTTTTTTATCGCTCGTATAAATTCTTATCATCGGGCAGCGCGGGGCGAGCTTAGTCGCAGCCGCGGTGTTAATTTCTATTTCCAAGCGTATTTTGCATATCTCGCGAAATAAATTTCTCGCAAGCAAAAAGGCCGGGTCTCTGTGCTTTTCTGAAAATTATCGAAACGCCGCTCGCGCGATAAACGGCAGGTGCATGCGAGCGCGCTTATGCACAGGTTCCGAGGGTGCACGTGGATGGAGAAGGTCTTGCGTGCGCTCGCAAATGCCTCGGTGGTTTGTTCTTTTTTTTCCTTAGTCGGTTGGTAAGGGGAAGTTTTATTTTAACGAGGAATTAGAAATTCGAGCGGACGTAGATTCCGATCAACAGGTGCGTTTTGAGGATTGTCAAATGTTGACATTTGAGCAAGATAACGAAATGATGATGCAATGTGAGAAATACGTTAAAACGGTGACGTGACGCGCTTTGGGTTTTTCCCTTGAGTGTGTACACATTAGCATATTCATCGCAAAAATTGCTGCCACGTCAGCTGTTCGTGTTGCGTAAGTACATACTGTAAAAGTAAAGTGTACAATTTACTTTAATCTAACATTACCTAATCTTTCATGTGCATGCAAATCAATTGTTAATGTTAGGAACTATTGCGGATTCTCCTAAATGAGTTAAGTAGTGATCGAATTAAAATGAAGTCGTCATCTTCTATGGTATCATTAGAAAAAAAGATAAATTTTTTAAAGCGTTTAATGCGATTTCATTCCCCCCACTTTTAATCTCATCGATTTATTGTATTGCAAAGAGAGCAATTAGACGTAATGACATAGTATTATTATTCACTCCGCAGTAGGTTCTTGCGGTTCGACGCGATTTACCCTCGGGGTCTCGGCGTTACGACCTTTGACGTAAGTACAACATCGCCGTGTGTATAAGTGCAATAAAGCCGTGACAACGTACCACCGCCATCTGTTTCTCGGGCTGGCTGTACAAATGGCGGGCGATAAATTACCTATGAACCTGGCTGGACCCCTTCGCTCGAATTCATTGTAAAACAAATGCGAGAAGTAATGCGGGGGACTTATGTTAGCCGTGTGTTTCAAGTGTACCCAGGTGAATATCTTCGATTCGTATCTTTGCCGCAATAAATCACAATGCCGTTTATCGATCAGATTATTCAGTTGAATTAAACGGCGATCAATCAAAAGTGCAAGAAAAATGACTTGCAACTGCGCAATCTATTTTATTTCATTGGCGTCGTGCATTGAGAAAAATGCAATTGCAAGTTTTACCGTATTTTATGCTGATAAATGACGATTGACCCTCTACAGTTGAATAAGGGAAATTTCACTTAAATAAGTGAATATTTACTTATTGATTACGCGTCAAAAAAGTGAAAAGCTTTTAACGTAGAATAAAGGAATATTCACTTTTTTAAGTGAAATTCCACTTATTCAACTTCAGATCGGAGGCAACTTTGTTTTTCAAGTATATAAATATAGATTTTTCTCTTCAATTAGTTATAAACTGCGAGAAAGCCGTTGAACTGAAATCGGAGTTCAAAATTCAGCGAACAAACGTGCATTTACTTTTTCCGCTTCCGAGTAACTTACAGAGCGCGTCGACGAACTCCAAGTTACACTAGTATAAGGAACTTTCGAACTTCAAACACACTTTCTTAACGGAAAAACTTTGATTTCAAAAAATTTCATTCAAAAGCAGCTAAGCAGCCGTGCGAATAAAGTCCCTTAAAAAAAGTAAATAAATAAACAACGCGGCGCAAGATCGTACAAAGTTTTGCGCGTACAAACCATTTGCGAAGCCACTCCGCTCGAAGCGGGGGCAGGCGCATAAGACAACTGACACTTGTCGCGCCTTTCGCCCCGGGGCGACATTAAAAAAGTTCGCCCGCGTAAAAGCGTCCACCCCCGCGAGCTCGCCGCGCGCTTTCGAGTGCGTCCCTTGTTTTCGCTCGCGGTGGGCGTACCTCGCGCCGAGAAAGAGCCGCTGGCGCTATTAAAAAGGAACTGTGTAGCTTTACTGCGGCGACGGTGGAATTCTTATCGCCGCGAGGACGATACTTGCGTGCGGCAGAGTCGCATTGTCGGGAGTGCGGGGAACACCACTGATTTACGGTAGGGTAATGGGGAGCGAATTTTTTCTCAAGGTCGCTGTAGGAATATATGTTAATTGTTGGCTACCGGCGGCATAGATTTTGTGATTATTCGGTTTTGGAAATATCATTGAAAAGATATGGATCGAGCATAAATTTCGCTTCCAATTTAGATTAAAGGTTGTTTATGGCTAGTATTTTGATTCAAATTTTTTTAACCTGTGATATATAAATGCGCGTGATATTAGTGTAAATTCGGGATAATTTACTTAGCACATTTGTTATTCAGGCCACACCCACCGATCAAATTTACAACATTTTAAAGGTAATTAACTACACTGCTTGATTAAATAGAAAGACCAATTATATCCTTTTTGCTGGATATAACTGTCTCTACCTGCCAGGAATTAGGTCGGTCGACGGCCGCGATTATCGACTCGTGAATTATGACTCCGCTCCGTTACAAATTCATAACTATTCGATGATAACAAGATGTGACTGAAAAAAAAATCGCAATCAATTTTGTATAAATTTGCTGTTATAGGAGAGGGCAAAACAAACGGTCGATCGTTAACGAAACGCTCTGTCGGAGAGGCGCGTTAATTCCAGAAACGAAAATCAATAGAATCCGTCCAGAGCAGCGACGCAATCAGTCGACTTAATAGCGGCAATAAAGGATAAAAAACGGGGCTAAACCGCTTTCGACTAAGAAACTATAACGGCGCGCCTGCGACGGGCTCGCGAAACCGACTAATCTCGTTGGGGTCCAGTGGCATGGAAAGCCTCGTTAGGAATTGGCACGTACGCGTGTGTGCTCTACCGATATATGACGACGGCGGCGGCGAATTCAATCCGCTGGGAGTCGATGCGTCGCGGATTCTCGTTAAACAAGCATCGGCGAATTTCCAGATTCCAGATGTTTCAGTCTTAATCAGCGTACATTTTTCGTTAAATAAAAAGATTGTTTATCCTCAACTACCAGTAGTTATTTCCTTTTTATGATCTTTATTTATTTAAACAAATCTGAGGAAGTTGGTTCGGTATATTGTCTAATTGACAAAACGAATATGAATCTGTAATTTATTATACAATATCATACGAATTTTACGAGATGCAGTAAACTTTGTAATGACAGTAGTAAAAGTCATATACAGTGTAACAATACATCCTTTGAATATCGTGATTTATATCAGACTTTCTTTTATCAGAATTATCCGTACTGCGTTTATTCAACACCAGCATAACTGTCCAATTTAATGGCGTCGTACCATTTATTCCTTGTCGATTTTTCAAAACTTGGTCACTGGTGCATGCAGGTTAAGAAATACCAAGTCATTCTCACTTCATTAGCCTTTTCGCTAAATTCTAAAAGTGTAGAATCATGGATAATAATGGAATTTCAGTTCCTCGCGAAAGGGGAATAATTAAATTAACATCGTTTGAATAGAGAGCGAGGCAAAGGGGAAAAAAGCGCAAAAGTCAATCGCCGTGACGAAAATATTCGTCGGCGCGTGGATTTCCCTCAGACCAGGCAAAAATGGTAATCTTCGGCCGACGGCCACAAGTGGGTTAAACAATATCGACTCTCGCGCCGCTATCGGGCGCAAACTTTATCCGATAAAGATAACAGAACGGACGGGGGAAACGCGGGGAGAATCGACGAGCGCATAGCTGACGAGGGGCCTCGGCGTGTAATTAATAGTCCTCGATGAAAAGACACCGGTGCAAGGAGTCGAAGCGAAGGGCCATTACCGCAGTTTCTACGAGTACTTCGCGGTAATTTTGTTTAATGCCGCGGAGGCCCGACTTTACGCGCGGCGATAACGATTTTACTACGATTTCGAAATCTTACAAATAGTCGGCTATTATCGGCTGAAACGATCGGCTATTTATAGGCGCGTGCGTGCGCAGGCGGAAAGCTCCCGTTTACTCTAAGTGATCTACTGCGGAGTTGTCTCTTTTTATCTCACCGATGTTTAACTCTTTGATTAATGCCTCGTTGATGGGTTTTTGAGACTCCGAAAACTTCGGGACTATCCAGTAATAATGGCTAATTTAGCCGACTTTTGAATAAAGCCAATCAATTAGATCATGGAGTATTGGGCTCCTAAGAAAAAAAAAACAAATTTTGGCTTATTTATTTCTGAACGATGAAAAATTGTAGGTTCGAACAGAAATTGCACTTTTCGTTTTCCAAGATAAACAAGGTAAAGCTAAAACCGTCTGTTGAACGAAAATGAAAAAAGGTTCGCTCCCGATTTGTCAGTTTGGTTCGGCGCGCTCCGGAACTGTCATCCCTCGCGATTTTTCATTCGCTGACAAAAAAAAACTTACGGGTGAGCACGCAAAGACTCGCGGAATTCATGGCGATTGTCCGGGGTACGGCCGACGGTGTGCGATCTGAGATTTATCGGGAATCTCCTATTTGAGCTTTGTCTTTGCCCTTACCGCGGCCGACGCGCGCCTCCACTCCCGCGCCGGATATGGATTTTCCTTTATCTACTTTACAGGCGAAGACGGGCAGGGGGAAAGGGGCAAAAGAGATTTGCGGCTCCGCAAAACTGTGTCAAAAGTGTTTCACGAATTTTTCGTATGGAGCGCGCGCGCGCGGCCCTTGTCGCTGCCTTACGTCGCGGGGGCTGTTAATGGATTGCGCGGATTTATTTGAAAAAGCGGCTCTCGCCGAACGGCATTTCCATGAGGATTAATATGGCGAATTCCCGGCGGAGCCTCCGGAGTGGTGTATTTGTTTCGTCGGCTGATTTTTCATGGGGAGGATAATCGAGGCGCGTGCGCGGGGAGTCCGCGCATTTTTCTCCCGAGCGCCCGCTTTTGATGAAACGCGCGTCGTTGAATGTGATTCATTCAGCGCGGCTGCGCGACTCGCGCGTGTCTCCGAGTGTACGACTGAGTGAAAAATTCCCGCGACGTAAAATGAAAATCACGCTCGAGACACTGAGCTTCGTATACGATGACGAACGAAGCTATTTTTTGTGCGAAGATTAGCAATAAATTCCGATGAATCAATATCCCTCGCGAAAGAAAAACACCCGCGCGGGGATATATTGCCGGCTGCTTTTCATTTCCATGGATGGAATATTCAAGTCGCCGTCTCCATTTGAATAAAAATTCAATTTTTCCTCAAAGCACATTTCGAAAATGCATTTCGTTTTTACGGGGCGCGCATCCCGGAGCTCGAACCCTTCGACGTGAAACTTCACCTGCCGCGTCATACGCGAAGCAGCAGCAAAAAAAAAAGTGGAAGAGAGACATCAAAGTCGCGAGAGCGAGCCCCGGTCCGCTAATTCGAATGCGGGACGACTCTCGGCCGGATCGATCGGCCGAGCGAATATAAACTTCGGTCACGGACACGCCAAAGCGGCGCTTCATATTTTCCCGTGGCGTTTCCCCGGAATAAATCGCGCGCTCGTCTACCTTCGACGCTGTTTTCCTGCTCGGCAAGTAGACAGGACCCCTGGAGGTGGATCTAACGGCTCGCCGATAGGAATGCCGAGGGATTGCTCGAACTCGAAAATTCCGAATTCTCGCGACGAGCTGCGCGTATCCCGCGTATGTAAATGCGTACGAGAGTGAGAATAGACTGCACGAGGGGTACACATTCGAGGGGGAAGAATGTAAGAAATGGGGGGGAGATATGGGTTTCGCAGAGTCTTGGTTACCGTGGCACTTGAGTGAAGCGGGATAGCTTGTGCTTTACGGGATCTACTCTGCTCCGCTAAGGATATTGAAGTTGAAGTATTACAAAATCAATTTGTATAAATAAATAATTTATTTACTTATTCATTGCCTTTTTATTGTTTTGAAAATACGTTCTCTGATTTAATATGCAAATAAATAAAGTGATATCCAATTTATAAGTAAATTAGGTGTATGAATATTCAATGAATTTTTAATAACTCACATACGCCGAAGCGTAAAATAAATAAACTTCGCGAAAATCGATTAGCATTTCGCTAAATACAGTAATAAAAATGTCAGAGAGGAACGAAGGCACTGACACAAAGCAAAAAAAAAAACAAAGACACACTTCCGGCGGAACGCGCTTCTTCGACAATGCTCTCGTGGGTTCTCGACGCCGGGGGCGCGTCGGGCCCCATTGTGTTTCTCGTCGGTTTTATTGCCCCGCAGTAGGGGCCATTCATTAAGTTTCACCCGACGTCTCGAGCCGGCGGCGCCCGGATCGGGGGGTAGTCGAGGCCGACGAGACGAGGGTCGCGGGGGCCGGCCGCCGGAAGAAAACGGGGTCAAAGGCGCTTTGACGGATGTACTTATTCGTATAAATCGAAGCGGCCTAAGTAGCCGTAGGGAGAGGGAGAGAGATTTTTTCTCGGCCTCCCCGCAAGCGTGTCTTGTGTAGGGTGGAGTGGCGCCAGACTGTGCGCCGCGCAACAAGTTCGGCGGGGCCGATGAATGCCGTCGCGATGAATTTTCGTTAATGCGCGATTCTTGAACGTCTCTCCGATGTTGGATTTTGACGGGAGCCGGGGAGATGAAATATTCAGTTCTTGGATGAAATCATCTTTTAATTAGTACAAAGTCATTTATAAGCAAAACGGAAAGTAATGCTGAAGTTAATTTTAACGAAGGCATCAATCGTGAATCGGCAAAGTTGGAAAGGCCAATTAATAAGAAAAATTGTGTATGACATGAAGTTTATGATACATTTTTATATTACTATTTACTAGTTAGAAAAAGTCATTTTTGTATGTTTGATGAATGTCTAAATCAATATTAATCCATTGCAGGTTTTGGACTTTTAGAAAGACGTGTCTGACCATATTCGTATATTTCCACTTAAACTCATTTGACGTCTTGAATAGCCGTTAACATTTTTTACTGAGTTTTAATAACACTGTTATCTTTAAAACATCATTATTTATACTTTAATTAATCATAATAATCAAAAGTTAAATAACTCAGGTGTATTTTGGAAATGTTATATGTTCGTGTATATACCAGATCATTGAACAATAACAGATATGATGTTTTTCACACTCCCAATTTCATAAAACGATTTTTTTAACGACTTTTTTTTGGACTAAAGCTAATAAGGTAGAAATAAGCTCACTGATACTCGATCAGCCTCCCTCGATTTTCGACTAGGAAAAAAACGCAAATCGCGATCGCGCGCGAAAGTTGCAAAGTCAATTTCGTGGGAGCTCGCGTTCTGACTCGCTCCCAGAGGAAATTCGAGCGTCCACTGCGGGACCAGGCTTCGGCTGCGAAAAAAAAACGGAGAGAGAGTGCGGGAGATACGAAGTGAGCGAGAAAAAGCCCGGGCCGCATATTCGTACGCGCGGCCGTCCAAGTGCCGCTCGAGTGGAATGTAGCGGGCGCGGGATGCCGGACTCGAGTGCGATTATGTGTCGATCTCCAGCGCGGCTCGGGCCCCTACACACGCGCGCCCGCTCATATTGTGTGCACCCGACCTACCTGTATCTTTCGATGCCCTAATTACCTTCTGCGGTCGACCCTCTTTTTTGCCAGCGCATTTTTTCCCTCGTTTCTTCATTTTATAGGAGGGGGCTGTGCTTATCGCCGGGCTTTTTTGCCGGGCGGCCTGTATTCCCCGACGGTTTTGTATTTCGAGGTTCTTTCTGTCGGGAAAAATATAAATGCAAAGTTAGGTAGTACCTTTTTTAGGATACTTTTTTCACCGCGTTTTTCCCAGGCTTCGGCGTTGCAGCGGTATAAGGCTCACTTTTTTAGTTGCTATCAGAGCTCTTTATCAGGGCCTTAACGAAAGTATTGAAAACTACGGATAATGGCTGGGAGTGCAAAAAAAACAATGTTTTACCGTAAAAAAATTCTATTAACAATAGACTAATATTTTAGAAACCCACGCTATATTTATCACTGCAACGTAAATAACAGAAATGCTAAACTATCCTATTTGTCTCCAAGTCTAAATTAGCCTTCATTATCTTCCGCACCCAATTGCAGGGACCCTCATTACTATGCTACATCGGCAACCGTGTTCCCCTCGCAAGATCCACGCTAGCCTCAGCCGTACTTTGCTAGACCCTAACGAGATAGAGCTCGCATCCGTGCGAGGCGGACTCTTTATTGCGCGATGGAAACTCTTCCAATCAGACCGGAAAAGCCCCGCGGCCGGGCGGCGCTCGTAAACAAGCGCCGCCGCTCATGGACTTAATTTAGTGGCGCCTCGCGCTGCGGCTGAGTAGGGACATCTTGAATGGACGGGAAGGGGGGTGCGAGCGCACAAAGAGGCGCGCCTGCACACACGGCTGCCCCCAGTACCCCGGCCTAATTGGCTAATACCGCAGGCGGCCGATGTTAACTCGACCTCTGCTCGAGTTAATTTGGGCAGCTGGCTGCTCTTTAAGCACCGGCCGCTCGCGCGGAAAGCGCGGTAACTCTCGCGTCTACTTTCAAAATTTTAAGCCGACTTATCTTTTTCCTCGTAATGCGGCTGGGCACGTGTGCGTGTATGTATGTGCGCGGTGCGTTACAAGCGGTTGAGTTGAAGGTGAGAAATCGCGGGAAGTTTAATTATCGCGTTTTATTGGTACGACACCGGCCGGCCGGGTTATTAAACTTTATTTCCAGCGGAAACCCGAGGAATAAGAAAGTTCTCGCAAGTGAGAAGTAACTTTTTAAACGGCAAATGCAGAGACATTACAGTTTTCTCGCCGGGAGCCCTGAAGGAGGGAAGACCGGGGGCTGCAGCCATCGGAGCGGAAATTTTAAATTGGCTGAACACTGAAAACCGCCTTATTTCCCGGGGAAACAATCTCGCGAACTTACTGCGAGAGGATTTGGTGCGTTACGGCGATGCGTCCTCCCCCCGTCGCAGCCGTTATATATGTACATACCGAGAGGCGGGAACGAACTGACTCAGGGTGCAGCGCGCGTCATCGATCAAATTTACGTTTTATTAGCTGCATGAGCGGGCGTGCTCGGGGGGGATCCTCCTTTTTGTCTCGCGGCTTTTCTTCGCGCGGCGAGCTCAACAAGTCGGCCCTCTCCTCGGGCGACGCGGCAGGGGTGATTGATGGCGCGTCGAGGGGCCCGAGGGCGCGCGTCAACTCGAATCTTGCGACGAATTTTTCGCGCGACCCCGCCGATCGATCAACGTTGCGCGCTCCCGTCTATTCGCGGAATTAATCCTATAAATAACGCCCGCACGCTCCTCGTGAATTTATTTATGGATTCATGCATGCCAATTGTTTTCGGGAACGTGTATCGCCGCCCGTGCTGTACGCGCTGCATTTATCAATATTAAAACCGGTCTCTATTGGTTTCCTTTATAATGAATTTTTTATAAGAATAACTTTATACTTGTTTTTCGATATCTAGTGGCTTAATTGAGCCGGGTTGTATATTGGTACCACAATTCTATTTCGTCATTTTACCTTTCCATTCATCAATCACTTTTGTACTGACAATATGACGCCATTATTTTCTGATGTAACGATCACTTATTCCATATTTTTTCACGTAAATAAAATGCACCAGCTATTTTGATCAAAAGTCAAGCCTTTAATAATTCCACTATAAACAAGGTTTAATTTTTTTTATAATTATTTACATTTATTAAAACAAAACATTCGACTTTCAAATAATAATGATGAGTTTCACGCGACGATCACAGATGATAAATCAAGCACCGTAAATTCAGTCCATCAATCAGCCTCCGTCGAGGCTGCAATGACGCAGATAAGCCGAAATCGCGTCGGCCAGTCGCGAATGAATCCGTCAGGCAATTAGCGCCGACGGCACGTACGCGCGCGCCCGAAGAATCCGCGGCGTCGCTCTTGCGCCGCCCCCGAATCACCCGCCTCGCGCCCGCGGTAATTGCACGTAAAACGCGTTTAATTGTCGCGGCGACGCTTCGCGGGGGAAGACGACGCGCACGTACGCGACAATTAATTTCCTCGGGCGCGCCGCGTCGCTTTTCGGGCCGCGGCCTTTGTGCGCGCGTCCGTCTCGCTGGCGGAAACGCGTGGCTTGTAACATCAAGTGGATGGCTGTTTCGAGGCTCCGGAGTCCTAAGCGATCATTCCTCCAACTCGGGCTTTAACGTATCCTGTTCTTAGCTGACTTTCCAGATGGCGATCTTTTTCTTTTCACTGGCACTAAATACAACGCGGGTTTCTTTAAGGTTTCTAAAACGCACACCGAGAAAATATTCTAGTAAAAATTACAGCACTGCGTAGGCAAGTGACCACTGACTCATATCTTGTTGAAAAATTTGCATTCTCTTCAGTAAAATTTTCTATAATTATAATAAATTATGCTAGACACTGTTGTAAATTTTACTAGAAAGGATGATAATTTTTCATCTAAAAGTCAGTCTGTAACCACTTTTCTACAGAGTATTGTAATTTTTACTATAATTTTTTCTCAGTGTAGAAAATCGTCAATTGATACTGACTCTTTGATCGATTAATTTTCCTCGTGATCCTTAAATTACAAGCTTGAAGCAGGCATTAAGTAGAGTTAACATTCACCATCAATTGACATTTACGTGGTTTAATTTTCGTATTTACGATGATATTAACGTAAATGGAACTTGTGCACGACCACTTCATAGGGAGTGAAGGTAAAAGGCCGCGCGGTATGTCCGGCAATTTCCGACGACTAAGAAAGCATTGCGGTTAATTTCGTACGTCAGCGGAAGGTAAATCCCCTCGCTTCGGCCTCTCGTCAAACTTAATTCCGGAGCAAGTGCCTTTTTCGCCGAGGTGAAATTCAACGAGACAGCGTCTTGCGGCGGTACACCGATGAAAAAGCGAGTAATTGCTCGACTCGCGGCGGAACGCGCCGCGGGATGAAATAATCATGGCTGATGGTGATGGACGGAGGGGAGGGCGAGGCCGCCGTCGAAAAATAGCGCGGATCGTTGGAAGATTAACGACTCGAGTGGCGCGCGCCGAACAAAGGAAGGCAACCTGCTGCTGCTGCCGCGGCCTCCGCGGTACTCCCCGACCGAATCGTAAAGTGTCGGGCACTACTGGAACGGGGTTAATACGACGCTCCACCTTTTACACGTATTCCTTTTTTTTATAACCACGGCGGCGACGGCGCCGACCTTTACCCGTAAAGCCCGGGAAATTTGCATTCTCCGCGGTGCCAGCGCGAAATGAGCAGCTGGCCACTCGACTCGCAATTATTGTTATTCTCTCGGGTCGCGTACGCGTTTTCTCTTTAATTAATTAAGCTGGAATTTCTAGCTGTCATTTTTACGCTCTAAGAGATTATTCGAAAAGGATAAAGTGATTCTGGTTTACTTTAGATGATTTAAGGAAATATTTTTTTTATTAAAGCTACAAAAAGTAAATTTAAAACTTTTTACTTGTAATTTTATACTAGAGTAAATTACTTCTTCATTCTTTTCGTAATACATTTCTTTTTAATGTTTGCCATAAAAATCTTTAAAGGTCTTTAATTTAAAAAGTGATCTAACAAAAATTTACTACTTCTAAAAATCTTCAGTGAAAAATTGCAATGGAAACGTTCGTACAGCTTTAACACTCGAAAAATAAGAACAAAGCACGGGCATCAATTACCCGCAGCTTCAAACTCGAGAAGAGCATCGCGACGATAAAAATGATCGACCGATGCGCCGGCGGAGATTTCTACAAGCGCCGGCACGTGTTCGGCATCGGCGGCACTCGAATAATTCATAAGCGAAGCGACGGGCCCTCGAAGCCTCGAAAAACGCCCCGCGGAACTATACTCCCGGACGAATTTCCTCCGGGGGAGGGCGAGAGACAAAGCGGCTCACTTATACGCGCGGCGTCTGGCCGGCTGCCAGCGCCAGATGAGGAAGCGCGGCCCGATGTGTTTTGCGAGCGAACCGGGACAAATTTTAAAAGAGACAGAGCCGCTGTACCGTAACGACGCACGTAAATTCGCTTTGTTCCCCGACGAGCGGCCGGCGGGATTAGTCGCGCGTTCGGGATTTTCGGCGGCGGTGTGCACGTCGACGCGTCGGATTTTCGAGCGGGCGCTGCCCCGCTTGTCCGCTGGCGCACGAATTACTCAATTATTGTGCAATAATTAAAGGCGACTCGGAAGTAATTAGTGCGTGAATTATCAAGCGCGCATCGATTGCTCGGCCTTGCTTTGTGTTATTGCATCGGCGATGCGGTGCATGTCGTCGCGCGAAAGCGCTGGCCCCGATTTCGCAAATTTTTAATTCAAGGATTACCTCGACAACGTCGAGTCGAAACTTCGAAGAGAAGTTAAAATTTAATCTTGTGATTGATGCTAAATTTTAATTCCAAGACTAATGTTTGAGAGCGATCATTCACCTTTTTTTTTAAACAAGTGGGTGTCGAGAGATACGACATTCCTGTACGATTTTTCATTCCGCAATATGCAGGGCGTAAAAAGTCCCATTACCCCTTGCTGCGAGAAAAGAGCTGACGCGTAAAGGGGGATTATGCTACGGTAATAACTTTTTAATGCACTGCCATCGTATACGTAAGTCATTATGGAAGGCAAATTTGTTTTACACGATGCCCGAGCAAAGACCCACTTGAAGAGGCATTTTATTTTAATATAAATCCACTCTCCAGGAGCTTTGCTGTATTGTTTACGAAAATGTTTCCTCTTCCTTTTTAACGCAGGCATAATCCCGTTAATAGTTTCGGAATTCTCCACTTTATTTATTACCGCGAGTACGCCGGCGCGTTTAACTCATAAAGAATGCATAACGACGTTAGGAAAAGCTTTTCCCAGTTAACCTTTTTCCATTATGAGGCGTCCTCCGCGTAATTTAAAAAAGATTAAATCCAAAGCAAACCCCGCACTCGCGCGGCGACTTAATTAAGCGCAAAAAAAAGGAGGAGCGACGGGAAATAAAAGGAGTAGCCCCAGACGCGCTCTAAAAAGACACTGGGGCCACGCGCCGGTTCGCATCTGGTAGCGAGCCCCAGTCCGGCTGTAAGAAAGACGGAAATACGCACGACCGAGACAAGTGCCTTAGTCTTGGGGAATTCGAGGAGGCGGCCTCGACCTCCGCCGTAAAACAAGCTTTACGACCTACCCTTTCCTCGGCCGCAGGGGGAACTGGCTGGCTACGCGGCAAAAAGAATTCAGAGGCGTCTTGGGCTCGAGCCATACTCGGTTTTTCGATTCGGGCGACGTTTGTCTCTGGACAACTTCGGTCATCTCCGCGAGGATTCCGGGGATTGCTCGGGTGGAAGGGCGCGATTTATGGTAGGCTGAAATTCCGCCGATGATCGGGCCGTTTCGTGCGGCCGCACGTATTAGCGATCGGGGACACTCACGGAGGACCCCGCCCGCGGGATACAAGCGAATTACATGTTTCGTTGAGTTTTGGAGGATGCAAATTTCTAGGCACTGAAGTATTCCGGTAGGGCCAAGGGACTAACAGGTATCGTTTTTTCATGAGAGTTCAAAGACCCGAGAACTTAGAACAGAGAATGAGTTAAGGCAATATTGAATAAATTTAACAGTTTCTTTTGCTGACATTTCGCAGTGATAAGTAATGAATAGATTATATTTAAATAAATTATTATTCTTTGTAATGAAAAATAAACTTTAGTATTCCAATTAATTCTCTCATTCTCAATTATTCTACTAGATGGATTCTTTGTTCATACAAAGAGAACCTACTTAATCAATTGCCCAAACATGAATTGAACCCAAATCTGTCATTCTATTTAATAATTTTAACTTGCACAAGCTGTCGGAAAGGTATGCCAAACTTAATAACCATTCGATCGCAGGTTGACCAAGCCTACTATCTTAGTACGTTAGGAGGCGGAGTTTCAAGCGCGCTTAATCTCGGCCATTTCACTTGAGAGTAATTCGGAATACATGGGGCCGCAGTAATTTGCTTATATCGAGCACCGCCCCCGATCGAACGCAATCCCGGCGCCTTCGCCGCGTTGCACCGCGACGCGCGTCTTCCGACGTCTGGCGAGATTTTCCCGCGATAAGCCAGCAATAAAAATGTAAAGTCCCGCGCGGCGACGCTGCGGAAAACGGACGCGCGCGTCCCCGTTTTTTTTCTGTCCCCCTCGGCCCGACAGCCGGGAAAATTGCTACGCCTACAATCGCGTTCGTATCTCGCGCGTCGTATCTCCTGCACGTCGAAGGAGCAGCGCACTGCTCGCCGATGCGTCACGAAGAAGTCAATTCCGAGGGGGCCGT
Organism: Eurytoma adleriae; assembly: GCA_900480045.1. Classification (NCBI taxonomy): domain Eukaryota; kingdom Metazoa; phylum Arthropoda; class Insecta; order Hymenoptera; family Eurytomidae; genus Eurytoma; species Eurytoma adleriae. The sequence goes on along the minus strand of UXGC01000193.1, from coordinate 220,502 downwards.
AACAGATTCGTCGGGAGGCTGCACTTTCGATGGTATGTATAACTTAAGAATCGTCGATAAGCATTTCCGACAAATTTCCTTATTATGCAAAGTAGGAGCGCAAGCGCTGTCCCTTTTATTTTGATTTCTTATTCCATACAACGGTAACGTAGTGATATGCAAATGCATCGGGAGGGCAAAACAGCGTCGAGGAAATTTACATGCACACTGCTCCACGCTACTCTCGGGACGAACGTTTACTAGTTTCGCCCGGGCGTTCATTGCGAGATTCGCGCGCAAAAACGCGATGAATTACTGCCGGCCGCGGAGCTCTCGTTCTCGAATTTCGCGGGAGATCCCTTTGAAGCCTCGAGAGCCGAGCAGAAAACTTCGCCCCGAGAGTGTAATTCCGCCGGTGCGTGCGCCCCGCATGAGAACGAGCCCGCTTCCGGTGCTTATTATTCGATTCCTTCGCGAGGCGGCCTCGAAATCCAATCATCCGGCGTGGGGGGGGGGGGGCGACGACGGAGGCTAAGGATCTCAAAGGATCGAGCGGGATTCGTTACCCGTAGCGGAGTTTGAAAAGGGCCGCCGCGGGTGGAAGGAGGATTTTCTCACGTACGCCGGCGAGTCGCGCGAAATGGCGCGCGCGCGTGAGGCGACGCTCTAAAGCCTCGGGCGACCGGCGGCGCTCTGGCATGCTGCCGGTATGTCGCGCGCGCCCTTCGGAATGCCTTATTTCGCGTTCTTTTCTTGTTTCGAATGGAGGTGTAGCTGCTGCTACTGCTGCTTGTTTCTGCATTTTTCATCCGGGCACTACATTCGGAACTTTCGGCGCGTTTTCTTTAGCCTTTCGCAAATGGGCTTCTTTAGCAGCGGGTGTATCCTTTACTTGGGACATTGTTTAAACAAATTTTTATAAATTCTTTACACGTTCGAGAGGGAAAATTCAGGAGATTGTAGAAAATAAAAGGTTCACAGACCAACCGTTTCAAAGATGGTGATGTCTGATAATATCCGGCTATTTCTACTTACGCGTATATCGTCATTTAACTCGACGTAACTCATTCAACTTATTTTATCAGAATATGTATAATAAGTTTTTTAAAAATAATATATTTTTTATATGTTAAATAGTAATGCATGATTCGTAACTTAGATTTCCTTGATTATTTTGTTCTATATTTGATGCATTCTTCGATGAAATATAGTAGCAACACATGCAGTGCTATAAACTGAAAAAAATTTGTTTTCTCCGATATCTGCTCTTTAGTTATAAAATACCTAAGCTGCAAAATTACCCTTTATACTTAATACAAAGAAAGCAAAATCCGTAAAGTCAGTAAGCCACTCTAAACACACTGAATTCGCAAGCAAGTAGATAAGCGCCGTATCCGCCAGACAATTCCCAGGACTGCCTCAAACCAGTGCTGCCATTATACAAAGACGCGGAAAAATTTACGACCTCGACTTACATCTCCGCAATCTCCTCGCAAAAGCATCGAGCGCGCTAACACCCCGGGCCGAGGTAAAACACGAGTCTTCCCGGGGCTTCCGCGCTCGCACAAAGTCAAATCCGTCAAGCCGCTCGGCACGCGCATCCCTCGCTAATGGGCCGTCTCGTCGGGAATAACGAGTCGGCCTTTAAGAAGCTCGCGGTGCTCGGGCGCACCGCCGCGAGCTTCCGCCGGGCGCACCTTGAACTCCGACCTACTTTACCTGAGCGAAAGGACGCGCCGAGGGGGCTCGCCTCGCTGCACTTTTAAACGAGGCGGCTGCGGCGACGAACCGCCGCCGGCCTTGGACTTCCTCCCCCTCCTTTCGTCTCTCTCCCTTAGGCTGCCTTAATTAAGGACGCAAATTTTCATGCGCGAGCTTACCGGGTAATTGAATGAGCCGTGCGTGCAATGGTCGGCTCTTGAAGAGCCTCGAGGAGATCTTCGCCCGCGCGCCGCTCGAGGAGACGTTGATTGAGGAAATTAATACGGGTCGGAGTGCATCCGGTGGCTAGGTAACATTTTTGCTGCGAGCGATAGATATACCGACGATTATTTTGATTTCTTATTTGCGCCCCTCTCTTTTTGTTTCTTAAGCAAGTCTTTTCTTCAATTGTGTCTTGTGCACACTTTTCTTTGATGAGCGGGTTGAATTTCACTTTGCATGTATAAATCGCAAGCTCGAAAGAGACTTTTATGCGGACTTTTATCTTTGCCAGGGTAAAGTTTTCGCTTTGAACTTTGGCGGATGATTTGAATATTAAAAAAGTTGAGGGACTCCGTTAATTTTTGAGTGGCTCTTTAAAAGGATTCCGCGATTATAATTTCTCCTGAATCGTCAGCTATTTTTCCTGCGGAAAGATTTTACGTTGAATATACAACCCTTGTACGCTGTCGCACTAATGAAACGCATTTCCGAAAACACGTAAGCACCCAGCTACGCCTCGCTTCCCCGAAGCACCTCCTCAAACTACGCGGCTCAAGTCTTAATAGCCTCGAAACTAAGCGCGCCCCTAAACATTCAATTTCGGCCAAATTGAATTTTTCGACCCGCGATTTCAGCCGCGCGCACCGGGCGGAATTCCGCACTCCAGCAGAGTGGAGCACGACAAAAAAAAGCAAAAGCGTTCGAGAGCCCGCGCTGGTCGCGCGCGCTCGATCAAATCCCTTAAAAATCGCGCGGGAGTGCACGGCTGAAAGGGTCGTTACGCTATGATGGAGAAAAATAAAGGCGCGGGGACCGAAAGCAAAACACCAATCCAATCTCGTTAAGCCGTCGATTAAGGCCTGTAGAGGCCGTTGAAATCGAGAGAGAGGGAGTCCGGCCCATCGAAATAACGACGCACGCGCGCGCGCGTCGCTCGGGAGACAGTGGCGGCCGGAGGACAAAGCGGCCCGGACGCGACGAGCTTTTTCGTGAGAGCCACCGGGGCGGACGCCTGTGAATTGTGCAAATCGGTCATTCCGCCGGTGCCACTCGCCTTTCGTCCTTTTAAAGTAATTACGGTTTTATTTAGCTCTCTGTCCACGCTCGATCTTTGTGCACGAGCTTTCGGACGAATTGGAAAATTATTCAAGGCAATAACGACTTACTCTTTGATTTATAATCTTTTACTTTGAGAATGGTACTTTTTCGGTATGTAACAATGTAAAAAGTACACGTTGCTTGGATTATTTTGATTAAGTCTTTCTAGCGCTATACTGAACTTCCAACAAAAAAGTTATATAAATATGTTTGTTAAGTAACTTTATTTAATTTATACTACATTGATAAGTGGTATCTAATTTAAAATGTCGTTAAGAAAAAGTGTAGTGGCTTCGAGCGAAATTCTTAAACGATGATCTTTGGATCGCTTCCTGCCTCCGGCAATTTTATTATGGTTCTACCGTGAGATAATGCATTAAATAATATGCCAAGAATTTACATAGTGTTTTGTATTATTATCTAAACGGTTAAGAATATCGGTATAATTGCCTAAATAAACGGAACGTTATCGCCGCAGCTCTAAACACAAGAATGGAGCGTAAGTAGAAAAGGCCGGGTATAGTCAGACACAATCGCCTCGACTGTGAAATACGCTTTTTTCGAGTTCCACACGAAAAAAAGCGTATTTCCCACTATTTAACATTATCTTTTATCTCCGTTGCTATTCATCCATGTTCCGCAGCATCAATTTCGCCCACACCCATATCCCCCAGTCCCTGCGCTACAATGTAAAAACCAAACGCCCTCATAAAGCCGCAAACGTCCGAGCGGGCGCGCAGTCTGAATGGTCCCGAATCTCAAAGGGGGATCTCCGTCCATTAACTAATTCCGTGGCCGCGGGCCCGCGTGGCCCTCCTCCTGTCTCCGGCACCGCGAGCCCGTCCGATCGCACAATCGCTCGCGCTGTGTATAGGGGCCGAGTCCCATGTAAATTACGCGCGAGCCCCTGCCCGGCGCACGTCTTCGCGCAAATTACTTCGTAGCCCGTGATTTACAAGTACCGCGCGGTATTATTACCCTTTGTGTCTTGACGCGGTGTACTATTACTACTGTATTTTCGGTGAGGATCCGGAGGAAGCTTTGGTTGTGCTTGTTCGGAATGGTTATTTAAGGAGAGTATAGTTTTTTCGGAGGATCGATGCGAATACAGATGTACATATTGGTGAACTTTTGGCGAGTTAATTTAGAAAAGTGTTCATTGTATACTGTTTGTTAAAATAAAAGGAATAAAAGAAATAAAAGTTTTATAAAAAATTAAACGAAAGCTTTTTCAAATCGAAAGTTTGCTGTATATGACTTTTAAAAAAACGTTTAAAAAGTGAAAACATTTTTGAAATTAAAACGTGCAAAAAAGTACATTATTTAAAATAAGGTCAAGATCGTCGCATCTGCGTTGCACATCTTCATCATTTTTGAAAGCGCTTTTGCGACATTCTCTTTTAAATAAATTAAACTGCTGCAGTAGTATATCAACATTGGAAAATCTTGAACATTCTCATTAATTCCTCTAAAGAGGAACACTCCACTATTACATAATCGTTGGCAAAACGTAGCTCCTCGACACAATACAATACGTAAAGGATTTGTCAAGTTTTTCAATCCCTATTACATATTCCCACGTTCCATTCGCAACCCGACCATTTATCATCACCTCTCCTAATTCCACCTCGAGAGCCGCGAGAGCCCTTTTCTTCACCTCGCACGAGGTGCTCGCACCGAAGATTATGATTTATCGCCATCGCGGCCGGGACAATTGCGTTAGGTGCTCGCGCAAGCAAACGCACCTAATTGCGTTCGATCCCGGACGAGGCGAAAGGCGAACGAGGTTCAAATTGAATTTCGACGACGTCGCTCCCCCTTGGCTGGGAACCCGGCCATTCCTGGAAAACCGTCGCCTTCGCGAATATCCCGGCGGATGTGCGCGCTCGGCTCTCGAGAGCCCCGCTATAGGACTGCCGATGGGACTAGGATAAACGTCGGATTCTCTCGTGGAATATTTTGTTCGAGCGAGGCAAATTCCAGTCGTCGCGGAGAAACAAGCCTTATCGGCGGACGCCGGCGATAAGGCACCGCCGCGCTATCCATTAACCGAGACGACGAAAGGCGCCGGCGATAGCGGTTCGATCCGTACGTGCCGTATCGAGCTTCGATTGAATTTTCAAGCGCTCCCGCCGTAAAACCCTCCCCCCAACGTTCGCACCCCGCTGAAACGGCTCGTGAAAATACGCGCGCACAATTATTAACCGTCGGAGGCGTGCGCGGCTTTGTTGTCGAACAAAAAACGCGGGAGAAAAATAAAAGCTACTCGCCGACAAATTGAAAAGCTCCGTAAGTGCAAATAGCCGGCGCGGCGCGATTGGATTTCGCAGGGGTGGAAAACTTTGTTGTCGGACCATTACGACACCCGCTTTGCGCGGACGCCCGTGCCGAGTTTCTGATTTTGGCGAGCACGGATCTCGCCCAGAGTCAATAAGACGACCGGGACGGCTATTCGATTAGAATAAATTTGGGGAGTAGAATTGCGTTTACACTGACGCTTGTAATTTACCTGGAATGTTTGCTTTACAGCCTTGGCGCGAGGTTTTCCTTGGTTTTGACGGAAACCGCTGTTTTTTCTCGTAATGATTAATGGCTTCGCGCGGGAATAACGTACCTTGTTTTAAGTGAATCTGAAATTATTCCGCTTGGTTGCTCTCGTGTAATTTGCATTTTAATTAATCGACGCTTGCCAATGTAACGCCGCGCTCGCGATGATAACTTTGAAAAGCCACAGTACATCGTTCTACACGGTCTGGTACATTTTTAATTTACATTCTTTCCCGCCCCAAATAACCGTAACCATCCATCGTACTACACGTATATAAACACAAATCAACCTGTATTTAATTAAATTTATTCCCTTGATAGTGAGCTTGAAAATCTACTTCTGAATAACAAAAACAGTATACTTGTATTCTTGTATAATGCGGGATCTATTTCATTTATACATACAACCCATGTCCATTATCTTTTACAGAAGTTTCTTATAAATTCTCCAAACTCTTGACTATCCATTATCCGTACAGGCCATCTTTCTTTTCGAAATCTGGCACGCAAATCGGCAAATAATGTTCGCATTAATGGAAAAAGAGAAAAGGCAGCAGCGGAGAATAAAGAGGAGGGAGAGGCGCGAGCGAATTCCCCTCGGAAATTTGTACGTCGTGGTGCATTGGAGGTGCGCACGCACGGCCAGGGGAGTCTCAGGCTAATAAAGCCGACGACAATGCGACACGCGCCCAGGGACGAGCCGAAGATAAGGCGAGGAAGGAGCTCGCGAGGGCTATTAATGGGAGGCTCGAACGGGGGATTACGGCGGGGGTATAAAAGGCGGTGCCCGATCGCACTGCCAGCAGCCGGGAGGCTGTGATTACAATTTACGTTGCGGGATCCTCGATCGAACCTACGCTGCTCGGATAAAGTCGCCCGATTAGTCTGCGCGTGACTCATTGATTTACTTGTAGAACAATTTTTTAGACGCTGGTAATATGCTTTCATTATTAATTTCATACATTAGTGCTCTTTGGGGAGTTAAAGTTTGTACACTAGGTATAATGATGTGTGTAAATTCAATTTGTATTATAATGATGACCTGATTAAATGTGATTTATTTATTTTAGTAAATTCGGTGGATAAATGAGTAAATCAGTAAATCAATTATAATATATAGGTTGACAACAACTCGTTTCTCTTTTCGAGCCCTTTCATTAATAACGTAGCTTACGTTCGAAGTATAATTTTATCGTCATATGCAAAATTAAAAAATTATTTACCCTTCGGTGGTACAATAAATTAAACATCATCATGAATTTATAACAAATATATTCATAATCCAACACATTCTGCTAGCTTGTAACCCCAATAAAGCTCCATCTAAAATAGAATTCCCACGTACTTAAGCCCCGCTCTAAATTCTCAACTTTATTTTATCGCTGATTGCACGTGCGACACTCGGTCCAGGGGAGCCCGGACGAAATTATTCCCAGGCAACAAATAATTTTCGTTAGCGGCGAAGGTCCGAGGCGAGCGGGGAAGAAAATCCCGGTATCAGATCGTCGAATAAATACATACGGAAGTGGATCCCCCGAAAGCAGGGAAAGACCGAGCCCGGAATCCCGGCGAGCCGCGCGCATGGAGATTTCATGTAAATAACAATACGCCCCAGCGAAGGTGCGCGCGTTCGCAGGTGACACCTACATGCCTACGCGCCATTTTCCCCACGTCCAGCAGGTTTAATCTTATCGAGTCACTCCTCATTTTTCCGCCACCCACTCGTTCCTTTTTGCGCGGCTTAATTCGAGCCTCCGCGCGGGCGGAGACAGAGAGCGCGGGAGAATCCACCGTAATTTATCGCCCGGCGTTAGGAGGCTCCGCTCTTTTCTTCCCCGCGGCCGATGCATATCGCGCAAATGATAGTGCGAGTTCCAGGTGTACTCCCGGGGCTTCAAGTGCCACTAATTCCGACCTTACTCGGGGTTATAAACTGCCGCCTGGGAAAATGAGGCGCTGCGCGCTCGGGAGGAAGCTCTTTCTCTCCTCTCCTCCTCCTCCTTTTTTTCTCGAGAAAAATTGTGTGTTCGCGGAAATGAGAGGCGCGCGCTCCTTTCACCGCGCGAGTCCTGATGGGGGTTTCATTGCGCGATCGATATTCAAGGTGGCGATGCTCAATTTCGTTACAACAATGCGCGCCGCGCTCGGCCATTATTTCAATAATACCGTTCAATTATTCATTCGAGCGCCAGCGCGCCGCTTTCATTAGCGATTCTCTAAGCGCGCAGCGGCCTTTCGTTGTATTTATACGTTTTTTTCTCCCATTCCGCCAGGTGAAAAATAAAAGATGCAGCCGCGTTAATAACAGAGCCAGAGGGACGGCGCAGATCTCTGAGCACGGAGCTTTAATGGCGGAGTGTACTTTCGAAGAGAGAGAAAAGAAAGAGGCGGAAGCTTGCGATGCATTTTTTATATTGCTTCCGCGGTATACCTCGGCCGAGAGGATGATACGCGACGTCGATGGAATGGGTAAGAAGTAAAAATGGACTTAAGCGCCTCGACCGTTTCTTTCCAAACGTTCGGTTACTTTTTAATTTTTTTCCCGCATCGGAGAGAGTTGATGGATTTGAAATTGTTGAGGTAAGTGCCTTCTCGACGGTGATTGGAAATTTCGAGGAAGATACAAGGTGATCTTCAGAGCATGAAAAATCGAGATGGGGCTTGTATAAGAGAGGGCATTTTTGAAGTGTACTTCAATTGATTGATGTGCATTTTGAAGTGCGCCGTCAAGTGTAAGAGAAACTCTTTAAAATTTTTATTTCCGGACGGATGATGCTGCATCGATTTTTCGCGTAATTTAGAGCCTCGTAGCCGAGTAATTTTAAGCGGCTCTTCACAGTAAGGAGCATCGATAATATCTCAAGAGCCGATGCTCACGTTGAGGTAGTCTTCTGTATGTAAATTATTTTTCTTTATTTTAAATTTAAAGGTCTATACTTTGGTTAAATGCGAAACTCTTCATCGTTACTAAAGGGCACCGTAAACATTTTTATAACTAAATTTTAAAAAGTATCTTTAAAAATTATACGAGTAATAAAGATAATCCTGAAATGTTTAATAACTTGAACTTGTAAAAAATAATTTGAAATTAAAATTAAAAATTGATGAATTTCATCTTTCGGATATTTCTTTGAAAAAAAAAAGCAGCGAGAGATTCATGCATTGAAAAGTTGTGCGCACGTTAAATTATGCAAAGCATCGGAGGCATCCCGTATACCGACGATTCTTTACAACCTGTCGTTTTCGCGGCGCGTCTGCAGCTGCGTACACACAGAAGCTTCGAGCGAGCGGAAAGCGCGATGCTTCACGCTCGAAATAAAATAGCGAAAGAGAGCGCGCAAACTTCGGCGCGACGGGTGAAATCCGCCCAAAAATTTATGCGTCGCTATCATCCCCCCGAGCGACTTTTCATCCGGAAATTCCGCGCGCAGGTATGACGGGACCAATAACAATCCTCGTCTCCGTCGCTCCGCGCCGCGACGTATAAAGGCCCGCCCCGGGGGTCCGGAGCTCCTCCTTTGAATTTTCCCGGGCGAACTTAAAAAAGAAAGGAAGGTCCTCGAGAAAAAAAAGCGAGGAGGAAGAGAGAAGTCGGCCGGATCCTCAAAGCCCTTGATGCGGTTTATAATTCCTTCTGCCTCGCGAAATGAAGAGCAGGAGGTTGAAAGGAATGGAGCGCGAGCGGCTCTCGCGACCTTGCGGATAAGTTCCGGAATCAAAATATTTCGCGAGGATAAAAAAGGTGCTCTCGACTCCTCGGCTTTCCCTCCTGTCTTTTTTTTTTTTGCTCCTCCATCCGCCGAGTTTTTATGCCGCGAGAAATAAAGGAATCGAAGTTAAACGTACTTTACCGACGTCGCTAAACTTTGCCGCTGGGCTCTTCTTGTCGTACTTACGAATGGAAAGTTACGAATGTGGGGTGTTAGGTATATACCGGCGGTGCCCGGGCGTAAGCGAAAAAGGTCGAACGGCGAATTTCGGGAAGGAAGCACTTGAACATCAAAAAGTTAGCGGGGTAAGGGGATTAATAGGGCTAATTATGAAACTTCGAGGGAAGCTAGTATTAATCTCGTCCGGCTCCTCGGACGCGTGCACTTACAAACTTTCAAATTGGAGCATTAAAGTAGGTGTCAGTTTCTTTTACTCGTGTCATTACTGCAGCCCGAAGTCCATCAGCTCCGATCCTTCGAATTTTACGAGTCGACTTTACCGCACTCCTCTCCCGCGGAACGGATTGTTCAACTCGCCATTGGGAACGTAAATAAGCGCAAGACGTCACTCGTGAATTACCGCGATTTTCCGCGCTCAAAAATTCGACCTCGAGCTTGCGCGCTCTTCCGGCGGGAGAGCTCTCGCAAAAGTCTTCGCCGTCTCGTCGCGCGAAAGAGGCTTTCGCCGCTCGACGTGAGCGCAGCGAAAAATAAAGCCCCTTCAAAGGGGAGGTGCGCGGCTGCTTGCACGCTCCTCGGCCGCCTCAATTTAAAAAAAAATCTCCATTTCGCGCGAGAGGAGCCACGGCGAAATGTAAAACTGGCAATTTTCCGGCAAAGATGAGAGGCGAGACGCTCCTTTTTTTACGCCCGTCGCTTTTCATTCCATCCAGCCGCATTTTTTTGTCGCGCATAACGTCTTACGCACGCGCTTGCATGCACCCCGAGTGCAGTTGCAGCGACGCGCAGGATTCTAAAGTTTCGAGGTGGAATTTTTGAGGGAGAAAATTTGAGATATTCTGGTGGTTCTTCAATGTGGTTTAATTATGTTAATGGTGATTTGGGGACTATTGTTTTGTTGAGTGTAATGAAGGTGAACATTAATATTGACGATCGCGAGAATTTGATCTATTTGACTATTCATGACATCTTGTTTGGTGCTAGGATCATCTGCTAATTACATTGAATTATTAATATTGATAGACAAAGGCATACTCCACTCATTAGGTTATTTGAAGCATAATGCTCTGTTAAAATAAATATTTCAACGGACAGATAACATTGCATTAGGCAGATTACTTTGATCACTCTCGCAGAAAATAAGAACATTCATGCATAAAACGCTCTAATGACGCAATGTTCAAAGACATCTATTGCTCTATAATTACGAACATAAAACTGGTCATTAATTTTTAAGCCAGCTAATCACTCACCGATTAACATCCATCGATTTTTTTTGCGACACAAAAACCGTTCATTCCCAGAGCGATTTTTCACTCGGCCACAACAGAACCAAAGAAAAACTTTTCCATCACCGGAGCAATAACTGAAAGCCCGCGGGAAAAAGAGGAAGCGCGACCGAGCCGACCCGCGCGGATGGTTACAAGGCGATAAACGAAATCGAGTACGAAGATGAAAGTCTCTCGGTATGGCCGAGGGGTGTCTATATGCGGTAATAGCTCAGCGCCGGTGGCGCAGGGCGTATATATACAACGGCGGGCTGAAATTGCCGCGGCGGCTGCGCCGGCGACGTAGATTCACGGCGACAGTGACGGAGTGCCCGGGCTATTGCCATTTTCGGCTGACGAGCCGCTCGCTCGCGCCACCCCGCAAAAAGGCATTAGCGCCGGCCGATCGCCTCTTTCTCTCGCCGCGCGTTTAATGGCCCGCGAAGCCGTCAGTGCGCGGCGCGACTCTTTTTTCGCTCCTGCGGTCGCCCGTGATTCTCGTCGTTGCTGCCGGACGTCCAGTGACCTTTCGCGTCGACGTGGATGGAGGGATTAAAGAACAAAGATGAGGTTTTTTGCGAAAAATGGTTATTACTTTAGAATTGGAAAATGTAAGATTTTGTGGATTTATTTTTTAATGGAGTTGTAAGTGTACATTACGTAAGGAGCTTTAAAAAATGTATTTCTTGAGGTTTAATAAGGATCTATCGGAAACTCCATCACTGGTCTTATTACAAGATGAAAAAGTCACCGGAGTTGTGCTTGAAAGTTTATCCGAAGCGAAAGATTTCCCATAGGACGGCGCAGTTGAAAAAAGAAAAACATTTGAGGAAAAAAGTCTTGAAGGAAAGTTGAGTAAATTGTGGTGAAGTTTGATTAAATTACAGTGGTAACAGGTTTTACCTATTATATAAGTTAGAAAACGGCGCAACTGCGTTGAGGCAATACTTTTATAACTATAAATATAACGACCCACAATTTCAATGATGCACCATACTCTCAATTATAATTACTATAAAATTGAATTGCTATTCAAGCCTAGAGCATGAAAAACTGTAAATTATGTCTAAGTAGAACTACGACTTCATTTTAAATTAGCATGAATGCGAGCCATCGATGTACTCTCCTTAATTAACGAAGTTTTTTTAATTAAGCAAATACCTCCTCCAACTTCACCGAGCGACAAAACAATCGTCTTTCTTCGAGCCGCTAATTCACCTTTCAAAGGAGTCCCGTTATCAAATAATTACCGGAACGCCGCTTTATCGCCGGATCCTCGAAATAAAGATCATCCCCATCGGGGCAAGATCGACCGGAGCGCACCGTTCGAGTTCCAAGGTCCCGTTACTTCCGGCGACGCTGCCGCATTGAGCGGGCCCGATGAAGCGCGTAATCGCGGACTCGCAGCCCGGCGGCCGTCCGACCCCTAAGCCTCGAGAGCCGCTAATCGGGCTTTCAAGTCCGCGCGCGGTACCCACTCTCCTTCGGCCGGCCCATTCAGAATCCGCGCATCCGAAAGTTCGGCCCGCTCGAGTGGCACCTTCGGCGCCGCGCTCCCTTTTACACCCGATACTACGCGTCCTCGGGTCGTCTTCCTCGGGGCGTCTTTGTGCCGCAGCCCCGCGTTCGTTTCGGTAATAGCCGACTGCGACTTCAGCCGCCCCGGGAGCGCGACTCTGTCTTTAGAGGCCTCGAGGTGGTTCTTAGCGAGTTGAATAGAAGCCTCTCACGCCTTTCAGCGACGCGGTCGAATGGAGACGATTTTTCCGGGAAATTATACCGCTCCTCCTTACTTACGAATTACCTTTCAACTAGATCTAGTGTCTCCAACGTAGAAATCTGGTAGTTTGAAAAAGCTTTTTTCCGATGTAATACATAGAAATATTGCGATTTGGAAATCACAATTTAGCTCATCATTTCGAGATATAAAATTTTCAATGTTCTCTGTTCAGAATTCTTCAAAAAAAAATGAATTAATTTTATAAATAATTTTAATTTTCTTACTCATTATTCCTAGTTGAATAAATTAGTGTAAAAATCCTAATTTCTAATCTTTACGGTATCATGCACTTTAGCAGTGGAGCGTGAAATTAAAGAGAAAATCGAATTAGCGATTAAACCGACAAATCAAAACTCCCGCAATTCGCAGGCGAAACAAGATTAGCGATACCGTAGCGGGCGGAGCTTGTGTCGCAGCTCGTTTGCCTCTGAAAAAGGTGAGGCTCGGCGCGATCGGCTCCTCGAGGTCGTCACCGAGCCAGATAATCACGTTACAGTCGACGGGGCTAAACGCGAGCATCGCCGTGTAATCTCATCGGTCGGCGGGCGCATTTCCCTGTAATGCGATTACACGAGCCGAGCCGACACAAAAGCGACGCCGCCGTAAATTCCGCGAAATTTTACCCCCTCCCCAGTCCTTGTCGTCGGGTGGTGTCTTTCGGTACGTCCGAGTGGCAACTTCACGAGACGAGACGACGAGGGACCTACTTGGCGGGCAGTCCGTCGCGGAATCCGGGGCGCGAAGCGGCCGCGTAAACTCGATTCGAATAGTTGCGAAATTGACGCGAACTCCGAGGTGTCGGGTGGGAAGTCGCCCGGAAACGGCGAGAGGCTATACTCGACTCCTCGCTTTTTGTCGCGCGATTGAGCCTTGGTAAACTTGCTACTCGACTGTGACTGCAGGCGCGTCAATGTAAAATTATGCAGTTGCGTGATTTATATTTTTCTTTTTTTCTTGAGACAGAGAAGCGATATAAGCGATATAAAGTTAATGGTAATTTATTGAAGTACTGCAGGCGATAACGAGAAATTTTTTTTTAGCAGTTTGCAGAATAATCGTGGGGCTCAAAATTAATTTGAATATTTTAATCTCGAAAGGTAGTTGCGCTCTGGTAACGAGCTAGCCGAGTATATAAACTTCACTCGGAATTTCAATTTAACTCTTCGAAATGCAACAGGATGTTTAGTCCCCTTTTATTTGGGTCACTCCACTAAAGATATCGTTTAAATTTCGCAGCAGCTAAAAGGCCTCATCCGACCGTTCGCGAACAATTTGTCGAAACAAAAAACCCGAGCCACTTGCACCTCATCCTTTTTCGAACCGTGATTTTCTATTTTTCTCTTCTCGAATAAAAAAAAAATCCGCTTAACCGGTGAAGGCGAGCAGGTAAGCAGCAGCATGCACTGATTCGCAAATGGAAAGCAAACTATCGATCGACGAGTAATTCATCGTGCATCACGCTTCGATTGCTCCGAGCCGGGCTATATATAACCCGAGGTGGCGCTATTTTATGCATCTCCAGCTTTAAATGCGTACGCGTCCGCGACACTGCCGCCGGTCGACCGTAAAACTTAAAAAATTCACACTGCCGGTACCCCGCACAAAGGGACGACGGATAAAAGATTTTGGTAGTGGCTACGACGACTGCCGTCTTTTTTTCCAAAGTTTCGATGAATATCATTTTTTTCGTTGACTAGGCGAACGCTCGGAGCCTACAGTCCTGCATAGTCCGCAAGAGGTGGGTGCGATCGAAACTCCCGCTAAACTCGGGAACTAGCTTTGTGGGTGGTTGGGATAACTTTCGAGCGGCCGTGGTTGTACTTGAATTTTTTCGAATTTTATAACGAAGATAGCTGGTATTGTGTATGAGTAGCGGTTTTCGCGGCATTTCTCGAATCACGAGCAGCTACTTCAGCGGTTTTAGTCTTCGACGCTATTTTCCCCGAGTTTGTAAGTTGGAGTTTCGCCTTGTTTCTCTAAGAGGATCTTTGTTTGGATTGAGGGGAGAATTGTCTTAGTTGTGAGTTGCGGATAAAGGAAGATGCTAATATCGGCTACTATTGATGTCGAAGAGGACTACTGAGATGCTTAATCGTTTCAACCTTTATATATACTGATGCGCAATTGTTTGTAAGTGTAAGTGGGAGGATTGGAGGATAATTCTCCCACAACTGGACAATATTACGATTACATTGTAACATTTGTCGTATTGGAATTCGAGCTTCATTAGCTCTAATTAGCCAAAATTTTACATTTATGCCTAATTTTTACAATTTTTGCAAACTTTTTGTGATAATACTGCGTACTGTAAATATTTGTAAAATGCCTCCAAACTATAAAAGCAGAGATGGTAAACCAATATTCCCTAGCAAAGTTTGTTTGTTAATCAATATCAAGTTACCTCACCGCTTCAATTAAGAATTTCATTCGAAATAAGCGATGAAAAATGCGTACAATTGCTTCTCCACTCGATTTAATTAAAATTCGATACTCATTCAGTGTATTAAAAAAAAAAGAAAAAAAAATCCGCGAAGAGGCCTAGCCGCGGCGAACTCACGCAATTAACGTCGGTGTCTCGGGCCCGCCTCTTAAGAGACAATTGCGTGTCGTTTTACCTTCGTTAAAAATAACGACTGGCCGCGGCGCCGTTAAAATCCGACCTTAAGGACTCCGCTCCCGCGAGACCGGAATAACGAGTGAGCGAACGCGAGGATAGGTGGGGGAGAAAGAGTCGTCGTTTGCTCCTTTGTGCGAATGCGCCCGTGCCGCCCCTTTTACATCATCGCGCGGTCGCTTTATCGTCCGACGGATAGAATGAGATTTTTTTTAGAAAAAAGGGATGGAAACGAAAGCTCTAAAAGGGTGGAAGTGACTTTTGAGATGAGAGCTGGCGAATTGCTTTTTCGCTAACAAGATTCTGCGAATAGACATAAATTTAATTTCTTTCTTTAGAAAAATCCTTAACAATTTTTTATGGCAAAATCATTATTTTTCTTTGTTTTGAGTACACTATTATTTGTCTTTTTTCAGGTGGAAGAGAAATCGTACAAGCATGGAAGAAAGGATTTTAAC
Source organism: Eurytoma adleriae (assembly GCA_900480045.1). Lineage (NCBI taxonomy): Eukaryota > Metazoa > Arthropoda > Insecta > Hymenoptera > Eurytomidae > Eurytoma > Eurytoma adleriae. The sequence goes on along the minus strand of UXGC01000193.1, from coordinate 204,945 downwards.
GAATACTAAGCTGACTGAAAGTCAGGATTTCATCTCGCAGACTCGACTCAGCACTAGGCTGCGTGCCTTGGTTACCGAAAAAAAAAGTGCTCGGGCGATCATCTACCTATCGCGTATTTTACTACCGTAGAGGGAGTAAATCGAATTCTCGGTCTCACAGATCCAGTTACGTCTGGTCGAATTACGAAGTGCGGGAAAAACCAACAGAGAGCGCCGAATTTTCGCTGCTGTCCTCTGAACAGTGCGCACCGAGAAAATTTCCGCTCCCTTTTAAGTAGATTAAATGGACGTCCCCCGTGACGCTCTTTAAAAAACTGTCTTTTTCTCCTTTCACTCGTCCACGGTCTTTTTTTTCACCATTGCAGCCGCCGAAACCTGTGTAAGGAGTTACGCGCACTGCAGGACTACTCGTTTTTAGTGAAGGGTTTGTCTGTTCAAAGTTTCCGGAAGCGCAGTACGGCGCATTTTCCCTCCGCTCATTGAAACCGCACGTATTTTCCGCTTCTCCATAAATCACGTTTGCACGCTGCGAGTCCAGCGTAGTTCCTTCGTCGCGAAACTGAAACTTTCCGCGCGGTATAACTCAATCTCTAACCCCCGTGGCCCATTGGAAAATCACATTCGCCGCGGCCCGAAGAGTAAGTACGGGCGTTGTAGCGCCGACTCCCGCGGAAGGAGCAAATCGCGATAAAATTTCACGGCCGGGAAATAAAGTCCCTTGTAAAAATGGATATTCAATAAAAAGGCCGTTACGCGCGGCTCGGGTTCTCGCTGCGCGTGCAGCCCGCCGCTCCGGCGGATTTCATCGGAGCGCGAGATAAACGTCGCGCTCCTTTTATACCGCGAGACGGCCGAGTCGCGCTTCGATTTGTCATCGGCGCTATCGCGGGCCACGGCAGAGCCGCGATTTTTCAGCGGCACCGATAAGCGACTTCGGCACGACTCGGTTTCACGAGCTCGTTCCTTACGGGCTCGGGCGGATTCTGCCGGGCCAGCGTCGGGTACCGCGAAGCGAGGGATTTTTTTTTTGACGACTTCGTTGAAGTTTTTTATCTCGTTCATTTACGGCTTTGTGTTATCGATGGGTCATTAGTATATCGGGGAGTTCGGGGATAGACGGTTGACGGAACGGAGGGTGGGGATATGGCGAAACTTTTGTTTTATTGATGCGGCAATGGGGTTCGTGAAAAAATGGTTGAATTTTTTTTTAAGTTCTACAAAGTTTTTTGGATTTAAGCAAAATGTATTAAGTTATAGTTTTGTATACCGTATTCTAAATTATTAGAAACTTACGTGCTGTAAAGTTATACTGAATGTAGAGGGAGACAGAATAAACTTACCTGAAACAAAAAGAGAATTAATTAAGTTTAATAATAATGAAACTTTATAATATTTAATTTGCATTGAAATTCAACTATTATTATAGGTATTTCATTTACAGATGCAATAAAATTTAAACCTTTTAAAGGTTGTACTATTATTATATATGTAATTATGACCATTAAAACAAAAAAAAACAAAATAATTGGTGTCTTGCAAACGAATATTATATATAACATTAAGCTAATTTACTAAATCTCTGTCTGACTTTCCTGATTTTAATTAACGAATAAAACTGAGTCGACCCATTTTCCTAGTGCGTTACTTTGTTGATTTTCCTTCGTTCGAAGTACATTGTTCTCCGAGTATAATGCAAATTTCGCCGAACAATAAGTTAGCTTTACAGCGCAAAATCAACATGATATCTGTGCATTTCACGAAGAACAATACCTCGTGATACACTCATTCAACTTACCAACTTCATCTTCCCCCATAGCGTCAAATTTTACAAGAAAAGCGTTATAAACTCGCGGAACAAAAAATTAATCCGTAGCGCTGCATCACCCCGAAAACAACCGCCTACACGCATCGCTCGATCCCGGGGTGCCGGAAAAACCGCGAAACGCCGCGGCGGGGACATAAACAAGGGAGCGCGAGCCGCGGGGTGCCGTAAAAAGCAATAATCGTTTGTATTCCGCGCGGCCTGGCAACGAAGAAAAACGGCCGTCTAATGGAGAGAGGCCGCGCGATATTTACGGCGACAATCGCGCTAGCGCACACAATCAACATCTCGCGCTCGTTTAATCACACTCCGGTAATTGCCGCTGATACAATTACCGTCTGATTACGCGCTACGTAGCTGAATCTGCGTAATTCATTCGGTACCGGGTGAAACTTGCCTGCTGTCTTGCAGCGGCGACTTGATCAAGATTTTTTATCCGATTTTCTTTTCCGCTGGTGTAGTGGCCTAGCCTTTTCTTATTACCGCATTTTTTTGGTTGCGAAATGAGTATCCGATTTACAGGTGCAAAAGATTGCATTATAGCAGTTTAGTAAGAGATTTCTTATAATTGGTTGTGTTTGAATTTCGACTTAGGAATTGTTATGGGTGATTATTATTTAAAAAAAGAAATGGTCGGTTTGCATAAGAAAGTTTCTGTTAAGATCAACTAATTTAAATGCAAAGTATTATAACGATTTTTTTATCTTTTTTTTTGATATATCTATTTTAATAAAGGAACTCCCTATCATTTCCTATGCTCGATTCCATTAGATACAGACACCTACATCTTGTACTTTGATAAAGTTTTCTCCGATCTGATAATATAAATATTATCTCCGAGTAGATTCTCAGTGCATCTTCTTCTAATGATCGATAAAAAGTACGCTTCGAATTTCAAATCAAAATGCCCGCGTAAAACTTACACTAAAGGTGTCCTTCCCACGCCTGTATAAACCAAATCACCTATATAATTTTAATAACCAATCGGAAATAGCCGCATAAACAGGCATCGTTGTAACGCCGTGAGTCTCTGCATTCGGCGCACTGCATCTCGGACCGAGGTTAATTGTGATTCCGGTCGCGCAGCCGGCGAGCTAACCATAACCGTATATACGCGTCGGACTTTCTTACAGCTCATTATGACCGGCCGATATCCCGAGCGGCTGGTCGCACCGTTACGCGATAACGAGGAAGCATTTAAACGCCCCCGCGGCTCGCCCGCCTAATTGAGACGTCGAGCGTCCGCGGCGATCATGACGCAGAATCTCGGGGAACCGCGGGATGGAACTGGGGAGGCGCGGGAGGGCGGCCGGCGTCCGAGAGGCAGACGGAGTTTAAATGAAAGTTTGACGGGCTGTTTTTTCCCTCGCTCTCCCGCGGGAGGAAATAAACTTCGGATTTAGCAGAGTTTAAAATTTATCTCCGGCGCGGCGGGGCAATTCTTCTCGCGTTTACGGGCCTGTCCCTTTTTTCCCTTGGTTTCTCAGTTTTTGAAAATAAACGGGAAGAATTGAATTTCCATTGTTCGCGCGCGAAGCTTTTCACTCCTAGCGACGAGTAAACCGGAGTTAATTTAGTTTTCGAATTCTTTTCCAATTTATACTCGAGGAATGTAAATTATAATCGCGCTCCACTCGACGGACTGAAGAGGCGCACGCGGACCGAACGAGCGCGAGTTTGAAATGAAAAAGCGTCGCTTAATGAAGGTACTTTTAATTGAGTAGACGCGAAGGATAATCTTCTGAGCAGGCCCCGGATGAATCAGCCGAGCACGCGCTTAATCGGCTCTCCGGTAGCCACTCCAGCGGCCCTCGGTATGTGTAAACGACGATAAATATTCAAAAGCAGGGAGTAGGTAGATGGGGTGTATCGAGAGGAGGGCGAGCTCTCCCGAGGCCCGCCGAAAATCAGGCCAGCGCTCCAAGTTTATTACCCCGACGGAGACGTGCTTCTCTCTCGTATGCACTTTCGGTATAAATCGCCAAATTAGAATTGCTCGCATTCCATTTTTCCTATATTTGCTTGCTGCCTATTAAATTATTTTTCTTTCACTGCGTCTAGCCAATTTCAATTCCATTAATTAATGTGTTTTTTGGACTTTTTAAAATATGCTAGAAAAAGTAAATTAATTTCGATTATTTTTATTCAATTTTGATATAAAATATTGAGAATTGATTTTCTTCATTTTATTATTACAAATCCAAGTTTATTATTAATGCGAATCAATGAAAAATTTATATACACCGAAATCTTTCGATAAAAACAAGAATATTAAAAATTTACAGCGTGTTGATGTTATACAAAACAATCCCAAATTATCATCCACGAGCACACGTAACAAAAACATCCCATCAATACCCGCCATAAAAAGCTCCCCCGGCCGCCTCCCACGCGCCGTAACAATTCCATCATAAGCCGCCACTGCCACCTGACCCAAATCCTCCATCGGGTGTTTATTGCTCGCCTCGATCTCGCCCCCCGACGCACTCGTCCCCCCGACCAAAATCGCCCCCGTCGTTATGCATTCGCAAACACATTACACTCCGTGACGGTGCTCATTAATTCCGGAGCACAGCGAGGAACCCTTCGGACCCGAGAGAGCCCCGAGCTTAACGAGCTCGTCGCTCGGCAGCTAATCTCGGCGCGCCGCGACGACGTTATCGGCCCGGACTGTGTGCGCGAGACTAATCCCGCGCGCGCGGAGGAACGTGCCTCGGGGGCGGCGCCCGCGATTTTCGCCCCGCGCCGTTCTTAGCGCGGGGTTTGACGCGCTCGTCGCGGCGAGGCCGCCCCCGCGGCTTAACTTTAAGCTCTGTATTCCTGCGCGTTTTTCTCCGCGGAAGCCCCGGGACCCGTCGCCGGCTGTAAAAACGAAATCCGAGTCCGTCCATTCGCGGGGGCGATTCCGGAAGCGAGGGCGCTTGTACCGAGGCAATTGCTTTTTCGACGTCAGGCGCCCACCGGCGACTCGAAAGCTTTACGGCCGTGAGCGGGGTTCACGCCGCGGAAATAACCGTTTGATCGTTCGGGCCGGGTTTAACGTTATTGGACCGCTCGTTATTGCGTTTACTGCACGGGCCGGCTCGGCCTCCTTGACGTTGATTTTCATCGCCGCTAGTGCGATTCATTGAAAATTATTGAATATTTCGGGGGGATGGGGGTAAGCGCTTTACAATGGGCGTGATTAATCTTCTCCCGTCCGGGCCGCCCGGACGGGCCGGCCTAAAAGAGCGCATTGCCTCACAAAAGCGCGTCCATTAATTTTCATTCGACAAAATTCTCCTAACGAATGCGTTGATTAAGGCGCATTCAGCGGGCCGCCGTTTTGTTAGCCATTCGGAGGCGCATCAGTCATCAGCCCAAATTACGCTAATAAAGAATAAGTCCTCGCTTTGCAGCGCCGCTTCGATGCATTGACACGCGCGTGCCGATGACAGTCGAATGATTACCCAATTCGGTACGGAAAAAGGACAGCGCCAGCGCGACTATCGACTCGCGCGTGAAATAATCGAGTGGAAAGGTGGCGAACGGTCAAAGTCCCTCGCGTGGCGTTATAACGGCGCTAAACGATACGCGGCGTATAATCGACGCTTCCGGCCTTATTAATTTTCAATCGCCGCCTCGCGGCTGCCCAATTACCCGCAATTACACGGCAATCGTTATCGCCGCGCTCATCCATCATTCCGCCTATCTCGCCAATCATCGGAAAAGAGGCACGAATCGCCCGAGAAAAACAACAAAAAACAACACGCGCGGGACAACAGTGGGTCGGATTCACGCCTATAAAGTAAAAAAAAAGCGGGAAGAGAGGAATTGCCTTTATCGGGGACTGTCGCGCGCGCGCGTGATTTCGGCGTTCAAATCCGCAGGAACAATTTGGCTCGCGGGAGCGCTCGAACGGAAGAGCTCGGAAATAATGGCGCGTCATTTCGCGCAGGTGGATGCGCGGCACTTCGGCCGGTAAATAAAGAGCGGCGAAATCGGCCTGGCGCGGCGTGGAAAAATACGCCCGCGGCGGTTTTAATGACGGGCCGCTGCGCGGAGTTTGTTCGCCGCCGCTCGCCGGGAAATAATTGCGAGAAAGGGAGGGAACTTTTTTTCGACGCGACGCGGACTTTGTGCGCCGGTCGTTTATTTTGCTGTGCCTTGTCGCGGAGTCAAAGTGTTCGGGGATCATCCTGCACTCGCCGGTTATGAAAATGTCCTGGGAGGGATATAAAAAATTTAGTTCAACGGTGAAAGAGAAGTTTCAAGCTGCTTTACGATTACACGGAATTGATAAATAATTCTTTTATTTCTGTGGAAATGTCTTCTACTTATTACAAAATTTTAGAAAAAAGTCTTTTTCTTTATTTGAGTAAAATTTGTTCAATCAATCTGTATTTCATTACATTTTTCAGACAAAAGTACATTTAAATTCAAATGACGGGGAAAAAAAATTTCCTTTAATCTTTCACCATTAATTCAGCAAACAATCCTTGTTTTAAAAGAACCACTAAAAGGGAACTATAAAAAAAAATTTTAATCCCACTAACTTTCCAAACGACTCTTCCACTAAACCGCACGCAACAATAAACTGCAGGTATCCATCAGGCGAGCGAGCAGTACGCATCGTTTGCGACGAGTCCACGATAAACTCGCGTTCGTTAGTCTCGCCTTATCGCTCTATTAAATGCACAACCGCCAAAAGTGTGCGCAGGACTCCTAATCCGGCCGTTTGCTCGCGGCGGCGCGCAGCGTTACGGTGGTACGGCTCGAGGGCCACCCTCGTAAAGTATATCGCGCTGCACGGCGTGACGTATTACGCGACGGATTTCCCACTCGTATGGACTCTCTATGGGTTTACCACCGAGCAGGTGTTTCAGGTGTAGATTACATTCGCGGTTGAATGATGGCTATCACTATCGAATCTGAATTACTCCAGGTCTTGAAGAGGTTGCGATATGTATTTAGTTTCCTTTTTTTAAAGGATATGTAATTTTTATGCAATATAGAGTTTTTTGAAAAATTATAAATTATTTCATAATTTTGTTTAGGACATTTTATAGTCAAGATGAAGAAGTAAAAATTTTTCAGCTAACTTATGGTATTTGTTTCTAACACACTGAAAAGCATTGAGATATTCAAGAATTGAAATTACTGATAAAATTAAATGGAAAATTATTCATTTTAAAGTACAATTTTAACATTTTATTTCAAATCAAACAAAAATTAAAAGTCCATGTCTGACCGTATTTGACTATTACTACTTAAAATCTTAAGAGTGTTATACCCGCAATGTATATAGATAAATGTTTCCAAATTAAATTTCTCTGCTCTTTAAATTATAATAGAAGTTTTAAAAAGCGGCTTTTACTATGCACTTCATATAATAAACAAGCGTAGGCGTCCTTTTGAAACCTAAGCCCTTACCCGCCAGCAGCTCTCAAATTACCTCCACAAAATTAATGAAGTCTCTGCGCTGAATTTCGTTCGCTATTTGCACAATCTCCGGTCGCAAACTAAAGCTCAAAATCGCCTGCTAAATTATTTACACAACAACAACGGCCACCGTGAAGTATAAAACTTACGTAAATCGCAGTGAGCATGTAGCGCAGCTCGGACGTCCTGTGAATTCATGCAGTTTTCATGCTCGACCACCGCGCACGCGAGCCCTCCAGAAGTATATCCGCGCGGCTAAAAATTGAATAAGCACCGTGGAAGTTTGATTCCGGCAAACAAGCCCCCCCGGGTGCTTATTCAAACACGTCGGGCGCATTTCGCGCGCCCCTGTAATTTCGCCGAAGTTTGATGAGTCCCGCGGCTGGCAAGGGCGCAGCGCGGCGAGGAGCCCGCAAGTTTCGCCGACTGCGTGTCGAGGGCAGGTGGGGCGTTTTTGCGCGGACGCTCCTCTGAGCGCGCGCGCTCGGGAACTTTCCCTTCCGCCGGTGACACTAAGTTGATGAGAAAAGTCGCGGGGGTCCCAGCTCATTTTTAATTCAGAGCCGCTCGGGACGAGTCAACTGCACTTTACCCCCTTCGCTAAATTTAATAATGTAATGGCTTTAAACGAGCTCGCGTGGTCGGCTGGAGTTTGCGTTTTACTTTTTATCGATTTCTTCCGCTCGTTGAAAGTTGTATCTTTAAATTAATTTTCCGCGTTTCCCGCGGAAGTGCATTTTCCCCGTTGAATGCGATTTGCATCCAGGTCCGGAATGCGAAATCTTCTTCGGCTCTGCGTTCGATGGAGGAGGGGGAGAGGGATGGGGAAGAGGGAATTTCCCCGGCAAGCCTACAAGGATGAAAACTCAAGTAGCCACTTTTCAACTACCCTCATTACGCGCATTTCTTTTTTCTTATTTTCGCTGAGTTACGACGCGCAATTATGCAGGGCTAAAGTGCCCCATTCTTAGCACCGTTTTTCACCGTGGGAAAATAAGTTTTTTCGCTAAGGAGGGAGATTTCGTGTTAATTAAAAAAGAAGGAGACGGCCTACTAATTCGCGAATCTCCCGAGGAATTATGACCGTTAATGAATTTTTGCGCAGGTATCGAACGCCATACATTTTAAAACAAAAGAAAGATTGATCCCACGTTGGATGACGATAAAAATAAAGGATCATTGACGTGGATACAATTTTTTAAAAGCACTTTAACGAGCGCGAAAAAATGAAATGCAACTTCACGACGAATCCTTCAAAGTCGAAATCTCTCCAAACAGGAATATTCATCGCCGCGAAAAGCCAACAGCGCTGGATTACCCGCCCCCTCCCCTTCTTCAAAAGCCATTGCGGGGGCGTTATGTTTTTCCTATTTCATTCGACGAATCGAGTCGATTCTTTCAGCGGCGGAAATAAGCGCATTACGGGCCTAAGCGAAAATCAAAGCCGCAAACTCAATCAGCGAGCGCGCGACGCACAATGGCTCGCCGCGTGTCCTTTGACGAACCAAGTTGACGCACAACACGGAAGATTACCTATGAAAAATCTACGGGTGGGAGAATTAACGCGCCGCCGAGCTCTGATCGATTCCAGGCGTTTATCCGCTTTCGAGTATTCAAGCTATCTCGACGCCCCCAGGTATTATATATCTTTTTGGTTATTTGTATATTTCATTTTACTTTTCTTCATTGTTTGCAACGGAATTTGAGGGATTTTAGTATGAATACTTTTCAATGGAGATTTAATCTGACGGTAGCATTGAAAATGAGAGGATTGATATACAGGAGATATGAAATTTTTTATCTGAAATAATCGGTGAACTTGCACAGTATTTGAAAGCAGACGCGGTATCGATGAGAAAAACATTTGTAGCTAATGACATCTTATTGTTATTTGAATTTTCTTTCTCTTATTATCTTTAACTTTTAATATAATTTGACTTTAAGAGGACTAAAACATGTTGGTATTCTAAATACGTTTTCTCTAAAAATACTTCGATGTATATAAAATTTCCTCTGGGAATTCGCTGTCGTCTAGGACGTCAGTATTGGGTATTAAAAGAAATCATGCATGACGTGCATGTGAAAAATGAGATTCATTTTTATAAAAATAGGTCACGTAACTATGACTATAATAGCCTATTATAAATATTCCCTTTAAAAAATATGATTAAATTTAACGACATTATTCCTCTTGATAAAAATTAAACTACAATATATCATACAAAAATCTTAATTAACATTTTAAAATTATTGTCACTATAATATTTCAAGATCAAAATTTCATATAATCAATTCAGCTTAATTATTAACCCCGTAGCGCTAAACTAAGCCTGGTGCTCCAAGATAATGCGTCACTCAAACCGCACGGTCCATTCTCCCGTCATTTGTTTAGTCCCTGAATCCTGACGGGCTGGTGCGCGCGCGTGGCTTTTCGCCGACCTAAGTCGGCCCGTATATAATAATGACGGGCCGCTCGTCGCACATCCGCCGCGGAACTGTCGGTGGACGACATTCGGATACAGTCTAGCGTAATTAAGAAGATTACGGCCATTGAAGTGCGAGCACCGCTGCTGCACTTTGATTTTGCACCGCTCAAGGAGCTTAATGAACGGCTAATCCGATGAATGTTCCCTTCGGAAAAAAACGAGTCTACCTATCTCTCTCTTCGGGGAGTTAGGCTAATGGACGTGTTTATTAATTATTCCGTTTCATCGGGGATACTGGAATAGTACCCGATGTAAATTAATTTTCGAACGGAGCATTGGATATGCTATTATGTCACGTTTTGAAAAGAGGATTCATTTTTTGTAAAGAGAAATGGTATTTCGGCGAAAATTGAAAATAGAGAATATCTCATCGATGTATTTCGCTGGATTCTTGCGAAAATTACATTTCGCGAAATCCATCAGCGACCTTGTCGAATGTCATGTTCTGAAGCGACCCAATAAAAGCTTTGAAACTGCATCAACTCTTTCGATTACCAAACTCTTTCAAACGCTAGTCGGATACGTTAGCAGTGACACGTAACAATTTTTTTTTACTCCAGTAAATGCCTTGGAACAAATTAAAAATTGAAGCAACCCTGTAGCTGATACTTTTGAAAAATCCGTCACTCCGAGTTCTTCGCACGGGCAACGATTTTTCAGCAGTTTCAAGGCGATAAGAGACGGAGAAAAGTTCGTTGTCGAATAAATCGATACCCGAGTGAAACTGAGCAGTAAAACAGCTGTTGGAGCGGTGCCGTCGAAATCGCGACTCACGCCAGTAGGCGATTAGGCGATGAAATTGCACGGGAAAATCCTCGGGCTTCGCCGCGCGCGTACGGGCTATTATTTTCATACTTTCACAAATTTCCAGCTGCACCGCTGCCTTCCGTCTTCGCTCCTCTTTTTTTCGCGCCTGCAGCACGGAGGGCCGGAGAATTTATCGGGGCCCATTTGCGCTGCCGCGTGAGCCTCGGAATCCTGAGTAATGGTGATGCAATTAAGCTAAAAGAGGCGGCCAGACTTGCCGAAGACGCGAGGCGTGGCAAAAAAACGAAAAATATTGCGGCCATCGAGCGAGCAAACACGAGCCGCGCCAAGAGGCGCGTGAGTCAGAATGAGGCTGAGGAGCGCTATAAAGTGTAATTTCTAGGGTTTTTTCTGCTGCGTGTCCGACTAAATGTTACCGGATAATTTCCGCGCTCAGAGTATAGTTAGAGATAGAGTTTAGGCATTCATTAGAAAACAAAAGTAATCTAATGCAGAAAAAAGTAGAACACTTGTTTTATTCAAATTTAGAACGACTCGGACGACGTAAACGAGTTTATTAATACTCTCTAATATTGAAATACTCTAAGACTGTCGACTAGCTACTGTTAGTTTAAACATAAATTTCTTGAAGAAAAAATAATTAAATTTAAGTTTAAAAACAAAAAATAATTCAAGAAAGAGAAAGAAGGGCTGTCCCTGATACTTTTTCTAAAATAAGTAGAAAAATCGAGATTTCATGCGACATTTGGTATAGTACCAATTACAAAAAAAAATTTTTTAATATTTTATTTTTAATGCCGAGGCAAATTAGTAGCTAAATACTCTAAGGTGAATTGTTAGTTTTTTAAACTGTTATTATAATCCTCACTGCAGCTGTCCACTGAATGACGTTTGAGTTTATTCGAAAAAACCAGCCTCTCGAATAATATCCAGTTGATTAAAGCTTTACAATAAGTATCGCAGACAATTATCTTTCATGAATAAACAGCAATAACGCATCGTTCGGTAAAATTCGGTTATTTTGTCAGTATTATTTAACGCGCTGCGGGTACAGTTGAAATACCGAGCCATCCCGTTGATAAAATCGGTAATACGCTTAATTACGTTGAAAACGTTCGACCCGCTCGGAAAAGGGAGCGAAAGAGCACCGGCGCGCAGCGAACGTGACGTTGCACGCGCGCCAGTTGGAATTTAATGCGACATAGATCCGCAAAATAATGCTTAAGTGCATTCGTCATGTCAATCAATTCGATAGTATAAGACAATTATTATTGTAAATTATCGCGGGATGCGCGTGGCGCGCGCGGAGTGGCAAATGTATTCATCTGGAATTAGAGCGCGAAATCCAGGGGTACATTATAGGTATCAGCTGCTGTAATTTAACGAACCGATTGACATATTTAGCGCGCCTGAAATTTACTGGCCATATGACAGAATGCGCGGGCCTGCATAACTCGACGGAAATATATGCTCATTATAAATTACAAAAAAAACGCCTATTCATATACCTACGTTTTGAGTTGAAGTATGCTGGAAATTTCAAAATGTCACCTTAATTATGCACACGTGCCGGCTTCGTCACGAATATTACTTCGAAATTCCGTAATTCGTCGGGCGCTGGAATTCGTATATTAATATTGTAATTGTATAAATTTTTGGTAATAATACGCGGTATCGGAAAAAGAAGACGTTTTCCATCGAGAAACCATGAATTTATATGATAAGTAGAAAAGTAACATTCTGGTCAGACGCACCGCGCCTCGAGATTCGCCGAAAATCGATTTTATTAAAGCAAAGGATTTCCTAGCCCGAGGCGCCGCGATATTGCATATTCGAGGCAGATATATCGCCTTTGCATTAGCGGTAGATGCGCGACTCGCTTTTTATTTGACTTTTGGGCATCAAAAGGGCGTTACACCGGTTTTTAATATGTATAACGCGTAACTGGAGGCTCCGCGCCACGGACGGGTGATGTATGAATTACAATAACTGCGACGCCGACAAAATCTTTTATGGAACAACCGCCATTACTTTGCATGCGCGAAGGTGGCTTTCATATCAGTTTAAGCGAGGATCATGGAATAAAAATATCCCCTTTTTTCTACTTAACTTTGCGAAATAGTAAGATTCATATTGGAAAAATTCGATACGACGCTGCTTCCGTTTACAAAAAAAATTTACACAACGAAACCCACGCTCGTTGAGCTGAGGTACAATAATGGTATGATGTTTCGATATATTCATCTCGATTTTCAGCATATCGCATCGCAGAAGTTTTTGATACAAATATAATACGCCCGCCGCGAAAAAGAGATTACAATGCACTGCGTCACGCTTTTTAGCATGACGCACGGATTCGCCTAACGAGAATTTAAAAATCCGTCGTAACGAATACTACAGTTCAATGGGTACTGAAACTTCTCAAGAAGGTTTCCTCGAGAGAACAAGGGTATTTAATTAATTTAATGGCGCGCGAGTAATGCGTCCCTCCTTCTTGGTCGCATAAAAGCACACGACGTAGAAAAGGCACGGGATGACCAGGACTCGTAGAAACGAAAAAGACACTAAGTAGAAGAGGGCCAGGGAGAAAAAGGTGACTTACGGCTCAGTCACATCAGCAAGGCGAGTACATAAATTTCCACGGCGCGACTTGATTTTCCACGCTGCTTCGCTCCAGATTTATCCCCGACCGTGTACACGCGGCTCGCAGCGGCAAGTGGCATGCAAAAGTTGCGCTTATAAATCTAGCCTAGTCCAGCTACCCCACTCTCTAAAAATAAGTCAACTAAAAGGGGGCAAAATGGGCCGCTCGCCGGGTGTTACATTCCACGAGGCGAAGAGAAAGGTTACCTTACCCCCGCGGTCACTGGTCTAATTGCATCGAGCACTCGGGTCTAAATAATAAAGTGGATCTAGCCGCCCACGAGAGCAGGGAAGAGTGGTAAGTAATGCGTTCGAGGCTCCCCGCAGCCACTCGCGCCACCTGTAAAAGTAAATAAAAGTCGGGGGCATGGAAAAAACATCGAGGAGGAGGAAGCACGGCGGTAGGTCCGAGCGACGATAGGAGGATATATTGTCCCGACCTTTTCCTCGAGGGTACTTCATTTGGGAGAGCCGTGCGTGCGCGTGAGCGCCTCGGTGTTTGTGTGTCTGTGTGTGCGCGGAGGCGGAGGAGCCGCCCGATAAAGCCGGGGAGGAAGGCGAGGCGGCGGCGCCTACGGAGGGGGACAAAGGGGCTCCAGTTGCAGCGCAGAGAGATCCTCTCGCGAAGATTGCGCCAACTTTCGGCCCCTGAATAATTGAAGACGCCTTTCGAAACTTCGATTTTTTTCTACCGTGTCCAGGGAAAACAAGTCTATATGGTCATCTCGTTTTCGACGACAAAAATCGTAGTAATTTTTTATTACGACGACTTTGTTTATTCCGATTTTTTCCCTCCGCACTGCATCCGCGAGGGAGGAAGTTTCTTCCAGCGGCAAATCCGCAAGCCGATGTCGGAGAGCTTGCAAGCTCGGTGTTTTATTTGAGGCTCGTCGCGGCGCGGTGCAGCTTACGCGCGTCGTTAAAAAAGAGAGGAGACAAAAAGTAGCGAGCGAGGAAGACAGCGGCAGGATATTGAAAGGGAATCGGGATCCAAAAGAGAATTCCGCCGGGGGAAAAAAAGAGGGACGGTGAAGCGAGGGTGCGCCGGACGCCGGCACTAAGTCGACTAAAAGGAAGATATCGAGCAGAATAGAGATTAAATTGGAAAGCCCTGAGAAGTGGAGGAAGCGAGAGCGTCGACGACTGATCAATTTCGTCGTTGTTTTCCTTCCTTTTTCGTACAGAGACCGACTATACTGCGAGGCCTTCTTCGATGCTAAGGCGAATGTAGTTGTCGTGTTGTTTTATGAGATTGGAGTTACGTAATTTTGAAGCTTTTCAGGACGAAGCGCTTGCGGGACAAGTCGTTGCGTAATGCATCGATAAGGATTGAGCGAATTTATTGTGAATGAAAGCGAAATAGTGCGTTAAATTCAGACGCATTTTACGACAGACGAAGAAGACTCAATTTGCACGTCTTTCTCCCCTGTAATTATACTTAATTATTAATACTCAATTGTCATCGTAACAATAAGACAAGAATAATTTATTGATTACAAACGATTACAGATTTTGTTCAATACAGCAATTTTTTTCAATTAAATAAATTGCGCAATTTTTCCAAAATTATCCTTAATTAGATTTTTGTACGGCTTATTTAACAAGACGTCAACAACGAAACTGGAAATTATTCAATGGCCTTAATAAGGTACCGCGATTAATTCCCCCGCCTCCATCAAAAGTCGTCGAATACAATTCCTTGGGAAAACAGCGGTACCAGAGTTCGCCGGAACCCCGGCGTACTGAGGGAACGTCGGCGAATAATACGTACAAATGAATCTCAACAAAGTCTCGTTATTTTGCCGCCGGCGGCGCCATCATTTCTCATCGCCCGCGTCCAGGACGGAAGCCGAGCTTCTCTCCTGCAATTTTCTCCCCCGCCGGGCGGCACTAAAAATAAACCGACAGCGCAGGGCCGCGAGCGAGCGCATACGCGCGAGTCTCGCCGCTTCGTCCTCCTCGTCTCGCGCGCGCCGCAGTCGGCCGCCCGGAAAGAGATTGACGGCGTTGCGCGTCTGAGCCGCGTGCGGTCGTGTCAGCCTCACGGCGCCGGGGGTCGGACTCGATGAACGCGACATCCCGCACCGGAGCGATTGCGTCATTGCGCCCGGATCTTAGCGGGCCCTCTTCGGGGGAGTCGCGCTAAATTGACTTTTATTGACGGCGTCGCTGTTGATTTCTGTGCCACGTCGGGAATTATTTCTTTTTCAATTAGGCCTTACTACGACAGCGATGTGTTTTGCCATCTCTTTTTCCCTTAGTCGGTGAAAATCTTTGATTGGTTTGTCGATCAGGCAAAATAATAAATATTAATAGGGGAAAGTGATAATTGTGTTACATTAATTGTTGCAAACAATATTTCGTAACAAGTTGCATTCAAAATAAAGCATTTTGAAAGAATATCGTTATTACACTGATATATTACTATGTATGATTGTTGCATACCCCACTCTCCCCTGCGTCAATTACTTGGTAACGACGAGCGAACAAAATTGTTAAATATACACAATTTTCGGCGTGTCAACAAATGAACGAAATTCGAGGTGCAATCAGCACGTCGATCGGCAATCACGACTGCGCGATAAATGGGCGACGTGACCGGACTGAAGCGTCGATCGCTCTTTTAAAACAAAAAATGTTGACGTGCTCGAGGGGAGGAGGAGGGCGAAAGGGTACTCGACGGTGCCCGATGCATCATCGCCGCCAATGACAGAATTCAAATCGCGAGCGAGCGATCGAATCTTCGGCATAATTGTCGCGATAACAGCAACAAGTGATCAGGTCGCGCGAGCAGTCGACCAGTCGTCCGACTGGCGCTCGATCGATCAACCCCTCCCCCCCTTTTTTCCTCGCCGAGGCTCCAATTCTTTTCCGCACTCGGTCTTCCTCGATTACAGTAAATAAACAGACCGACTGGATGTCTTGATTGCCAGGCACTTTCGAGTGCTCGTGTTTCGTAAAGTGCTTCAACGGGGATAAATATATATGCGGAAAAAGTTTAAATGCGATGGTGATAGTTAATAATAACAATAATGTACGTTGTAAATGTTAATTACTTTCGTTTGTTGATTGCGTCGGTGGCATGCAGAACAGTGGCTGATTGTTTGATTAGTAAATATTGCGGTTTAATTTAGCGGTTAATTAATTCACCTTTTGACCTTTGTTACTTACATGAATTACTAATTCTCATATAGCTTTTAATTTATATGTACACGTCGCGCAATATTACTTTATAAGATGTGCTAAACTTGTACACAATATCGTCATTAACCATAATAACCATTTTTACATTGTTTTCAACAGCCGATTATACAACTTTCAAAACAATTAAAAAATATATAGCAATATTTTGTACAATTTTACTAAAGACGTAACCTTTCTACAATACAATTATTCTAAAAATATATTGTCATAATATTGATCGAAGATTGAGTGCTGCACGACTTTTAATGCATCAATCAATTTATGAATTTATTCATATACGTAAAATTAATGAACGAGTAGAGCGCATAAATAAGCATCAATGATACCTGATTAAACGTTACAATATTCACGTCACTTGCAAAGCAAATTCTTATTCCCGCCGACGCGTAACAGCCCAGGCTGCAGTCCAACAATCACAGTTAATTAGCATAGCTTGGGAAACCGACGTAGGTCCACAATCTCGATCGCTCATCAATCAAACCAGGCTAGCGTCCGGCTCCATTCACCACGCCACCGACCACCCCTATAGCCCTACATACTGCGAAAACAACGTCTTTCATAACGCAGTCACCCCCTCGCATCATTTTTCAAGCCACTCTACTCTCTCTCTCTTTCTCTCCCCGTTTCTATTTTACGTGCGAAAAAAGTCCTCTACTTGAACCCCTGCGAATTCGCTCTTATTCGTATGAGCGTCGCGCGCGTCTTCCACGACGGCGAATATAAGCCTTGCCTAATGAGGCCGCCGCGACGCCGGCGGAATGCACGAGCGCCCCTTTTTCGCCAGTGTCCATCTCTTATTCACGGCTGAATTTCAAATGGACTGCTACTCCGGCGCGCTGATCTTCCTGTCCCTCTCCCCGCTTCACGACGGGTGCCGACACTCATTTTTTCCGAGGAGTATGAATGTTTAATTTTCGCTTATTTTACTGCAGGCGCGCCTGTGTGCGCGACGCTCTTTATTTACCTTGATAAATAATTCAAATGAACTGCGACGTATGACCGTCGAGGGATAAAAAACTTTGCAATTGACGCTATATTCTTGAGTAACCTACTTTTTAAATGACGTATTGTCCGCCGCTTTAAATTGTTTTTCCGTAAAAACTGGTTGGTCAATGTTGATGGTACTTTAATTTTTTTTGTAGCTCATTATCACCTTCGAATGAGAAATCGCAGCGGAGCTTTGGATGCAATATAACCACTTTACGTCAAAAAAATGTTAGCAATTTAGCGCGTAATTACACTGCCGATGCCTACCGTCTCGCAACAGTTTGCGCAATGTATATTTTTAAAAACCCTAGTCGCGGACTGAAGAGTGCAGACGCGCGTACGCTCCAGCGATATAAAGCAAATTACTGTTTGCTTTTTTCAATGATACACGTGCAGAATCTCGCTATTGCGACGGATCACGTGACCGTTTTTTCCCGTTCGCTGTTTCTTATTAAGACGCTTGTCAAAAGATTTCCTTGCGTGCTCCCTTTTTTAAGATTAATTGGCACAAAAAACTAGCATGCTCGTCCGTTACATATTTATTAAAACTTTCGCATTTTCTCGAGAGTAAGTTAACAACTTTCTTTCATTAACACTTTTTTAAAAACCAAAAAGTTTCGTAGGGGCCATTAAAAAATTATTCCAGTAGAAAATTCTAAATTGAACCTCCAAATCTCGCTCCAGAACAAACTTTTCCCAAGCATTACAATAAATCTCCATATCAAAAAGCGGCGGTGATAACAGGCTAAATTTCCCAAAATAAAACGGTACGTTGCTTCAACGTTGAACGTAGGAACCTCCTAATACACAGATCTCGAACACGAGAAGCTACTCAGTCCGGTGCCGGATATAAGGCCGCCTCCCGCACGCACCAGAATTTCAGCTCGCGTGCGGGGCCGTCCACGCGAGAGTCGGCACTTCCACGAATTAGACGGGCGGCGCAATCTTGGTAACTGCGTGGGCGCACGCCAAAGAGACGCCGTCCACGCGAGGTGAAAGAGAGACAGGAAGAGGCGCGAACGCAGGCACGGGCTGTCTACACCTGTTGGCCGGTGGTGGTGCGCTCAAAGCCGGCCGTTGCCTCATCAGCGCCGTTGCATCCCTCGCGCGGTCGCTCAAAGCGTTTTTAACGACGCGCCCGAATGGGGACGGTAGCGCCGCGACCTTGCACTTTTTCGAGCGGCACGCCAAATTGCCCCGCGGCGTAAAGGAGATGCGCCGTCGACGAGCGGCCGACTTACGTCAGGATAATAAGTTCGGACGCATCCTTCCTCTTTCCGCGATCAAAGCGACGCCGTGCGACGTGTAAAGGCGGTGAGCGTTGAATTATTGAGGCAGTAATCTAATACCGTGTTTACGGCGCACTCGTTACTTATTAATCGCTCGGTGCTGACACTCGAAGCCGCCCGCGCGAAAATGACGCTGTAATTTCGAAAAGGAGGAAAAACTTGAATTGAAGGTTGACTCGTCGGAGGGAGATAGCCTCGCTAATCTATTTCAGGTGTACACCCGGGGAGAAGGAAAAAGTTGCGAGGGAGCCCCAGGTATAGGCTCTCCCCCCGCCCCCCGCAAATTGGCGGCGCCGTGAAACTTTAGTTTGTTCTTGAACTTTTTTATAAATTCATCGAGAGCCCCCGGCGCGCGCGCGTGCGTCACCGCGAAAAAGTCAGCCGGGACAAAAAAAAATCCTCTCGCGCATCCCCGCGAACTTCGCGTCCTTCTGCGTCGTAAAAGAAGTTCGAAAAAAGAAAAGACACACTACGCGGCGCGCACGCGGAATTGCGAAGTTGCCGCGGATTTTCCCGGCAACCGCGGTGTTTTTGCCGCCTCAAAGGGTGAGAGCGCAACCGCGAGGAAAACGTTTCTCGCGATAAAACTTCCCCCGGTGGAATTTCGAGTCCCGCGGACTGGATTTAACATTCGCACGCGTCGAGCTCGGGAGACGCCGCGGCGCGTGCAAACCTCTCCCGCGGCCTCGCTCGGGCGGCGAAACAAAGACTCCCCCGCGGGCTAAGGTAAACCCACCGACGCGCCGAGGAAAAAGTACCTCGCCGCGTCGTAAATTCCGCGGCGCTTTCGCTTCTTTTTTTTTCGATGAAAAAACTTTCGCATCGAAATGTTTTCCCGCGAACGCATTTCGCTCGACTAATTTCGTCCGCTCGCCCGGAAAATTGCGCCGATCGTTCGGGCGCATTAACGAACCCCGGGATTTAACGGGTGTACGCGGAGGTGCGTCGGGCGACACAATGGGCGACGCGCGAGCGCGTGCATATTCGGTGTCAACGGCGCCCGAGTTTGCCCGCTTTGCTGAATTATTTAACTGCGCCACTTCAAAGAAAATATGCACGCCGGTTTGTTTGAGAACTCATACGGGCAGGAATCGCGCAGCTATGCCCCCCGCGCGAATCACGCCGCGAGCGCCGCTGGTTGTCTGCCTGGTGTTCTGATGCATCTTTCAGAGGGCGTGTCATTCAACTTTGATATCGAATGTGCTTGTTGAGTATTCGGTAACAGAAGGTTTTATTTTTTAAAAAGCCACTAAAACTCGCGAAATTGGGTTAGCGAAGCTAAACGGGCAAGTCCAATTTGTAAGAAGACTACATTTTTATCGGAATGTTAGATATGATGAATAAAGAAATTACTGAGCGTAAAATTTGCATAATTTGTACAAAGTATTGAAAAAAGCAGATAGTTAATAATTCGTAATGTTATAATAATACAAGATATACATTTAATTTATAAAAGAATAAGAAATGCGTGAAAAGCAGTAGTATACGAAATCTCCAAACAGTTAGTACTATTTATAACAGAAACATCTCTCAAATCAATCACCCGTCTCTGTTAATACCACAATTGCAATAAAATATCGCAAAACTGACGGAAAAAACAGCTCGCATGTAAATCATCGCATGACCTTACCTGTTACTCCAAGCGCGCAATACCCGGAGACGACGAATCGCTGTAGCCGTGATCCCTCCTCGGGAACGCACCTCCCCAGCTAACTCTACGGGACGTACATCACCACCGGTCGCGCGTCTCCAGCTCGCGGTCGCTGTTTGTCCGCAGCAGAGCGAGAGAACAGGTGTTCGCGCGCGCGGGGGCGCGCGCAGCCGCCACGGGTCTCGGGGCCGAGAGAGCTCCTCGCAGGCCGACGGCGCTCGGCGCACTCGTCGCCCGACCCGGCCGGACGCGGCAGGCCGCCTCTCCGTCGCCCCACCGCCGCGGCCGCCCCCGCGCGGCGCGCACGCGTCCTCCGCCGACGCCGCCGGCGCCGCCGCGCGCGAGACCAGAGCCACCTGTGCGCGCCGACGAAATTTTCAGCGGAGGGGCGATCCCGAGGGCAGACCTCCGGGGACACCCGCCGACGCACCTCTGCGGTCTCTACCCTCTTTTTCCTCGCACACAGGCTCCCTTTCGCGCGGACCTCCGGCCTGCACGATGTTAATTTGCGCTCATGCAAATTCTTCCGCCGAGGTCGCCCGGAGAATATTTTATGGGAGTAGATGAATTTTGAATTAGGCGCCTTGGTAATTAACTGCGGCGGCTTATTTAATTCTATGCCGGGGATTAAGCCGGAGATGCGAAAATTTCGTAATTTCGCTTATTTAAGGCGGAGTTTTCCTTTCGTTTACTTGAGTATTGTGTCGGACGGGAATTTCAAAGAGCGTGTTTTACGTTTAATAGCGAAGCGAGATTAGCTGGGCGTTTTGTTCATTCACCCGTACATTTTTCAATATTAGTATAATAGAATTTCACAGGGAATTCGCAGGGATAGGTTTTATTGATTGGAAATTCAATCAAATTATAATAAATGCATGTTCCTTATTTGATGGGTGGCTGTTAAAAGGCAGATGTAATTATAGTTCTTTGCGCACGAAAACGAAAGAAAAGTTCGCGATCGATGCAATATTTCATTGAATTGTGGGCATCGAGGAGGCATGATGCAATAGAAAGATGAAATATCGAAAGGAAAAAGTTTAAAGTATATAGTTGCGAAAAAACATCAGAAGCTTCGGCTCATTCCATCGCAGGAACATATACCAGCCATCCGAGCTTTTCGAAAACAAAAAACGAATCATCACTTAAATCATTCCAAAGCTGGAAAATGAGGTAATTTATTTTTTCCTCACTTTTCACTCTCAGCCTAATGAACGTAAATTACATAAATAAGTGCACACTAATTAACGCTAATCCGGCAACGCGGCGAAGTAATGAAATTTTCCCAGTTCATCAACATCTCGGCGAGGAGGGCGAGCCAGGCTCCCGTGGGAGCTTTTTTCACGGAGAGCACTATCAGCGCGCGTAGGTGGTTCCGGAAATCAGGTAGCAAATTTCCCCCACTAACCCGGAACAGCGGCCGCGCAGCGACGTAACGACTGCTCGCGGGACGTCTTAATGGACCTCGTTACGACCAACGGTGCGGCTCTCTTCTCGGACTCCGAGCCCGGTCCGCGGCGACTTCCGCAAACTCTCCGGTTTATTTTTCCCTCTCAGTCCGGAGCGACGACTATTCGTCCGCGAGCCGTGCGCCCCCCGGTCGCCGAATCGATTTTGTATACCACGAGCGATGAAGAATTAATGGGGGATCGCGAGCATTTTTTTCTCAGCAGGTGCGACATCAAATTGGAATTGGATTTTCGACGTGGAGAAAAATGAATGCTATTGTGACTTATAAATTAGCGACCGAGAGTAGCACGCACGAGCGTGTGTCTGACCACAGCTTGACCTATTCTACTTACAAGACTCCCTAGATTTTATTAAGCTCGATTTACAAAGCGGATTTTTTTAATGAGAATACGTCGATTTGCCTATTTTTAACCAAACTCTTACGTAAGAATATCCTACTTGTATAAATCGAGTCGACAGTAATAGCCTATCGATCAAAAAAAAAAAAAGTTGGCGCTCTCTTATCTCGATCGTTGATATCAAACCACCTGGAAGCTTTCATCCGCGCCGAGCCTCATTTTTCTCAAAACGAGCGTGAAATGAGCATACGCGCTCGCCGACAAAACTATCAGCTGCGACAATTACCCCGAAATGGCTTTGCCGGCATCCGCCCAAATGCGCGCGCAGTTCTCTCCGCCCGGCGTGCAGCCTAAATGAATGGGGGAGAAGGAGGACTGGAAAACTATCGGCGGAAAAAGAAGGGTGCACTCTGGGGCGGGGGATGGGAAGCCTCTCCGGGAGCCGTGGACTGATAAAAGAGCGACGATTTTCTCGAGCGATTTCTCTCTAGTTAAGCTGTAAGGCGCCCGCCCAGAGAGGGAGAGATACGATTGAGACTCGCCGGCTGAAAGGCGAGCGAGGGCCGCAGGAAGAATGGGACTCCGAAAAGCGTCGAACACAATGGACGAGGAAAAAGAGAGAGAGAGAGAGAGAGGTGGAATCCGGCACGACCTTTTCGTTCGGACTTTAATCGCGTCGCGTTTGAAGAATTCGCGAAATTGAAAAATTCGAAAATAAGCGCGAGCTACGACGGGTCGCGGTCGAGTGTTTTTTCTTCGACGAGCCGCGGCCAGCTTTCATCCGGTTTGCGAGTTAATTAGAACTTGCATTTTCCGCAGTATCGGTAATCGATGAAGTTTCGCTACAATACCCCCGCCGCGACTTAATTATTTTTCATACCGAGTTGTTAATCCGCGGAACAATGCCGTCAAAACAAACAATTTCGCATCAACGTCGATATCAGATAATTACTCATCGCAACTGCGAAACCGCGAGCTTTTCTTATGCCGTCGAACAAAAGGCCGCGCGAACTTCATCGGGAACAAAGGCAAACCGGTGGGCGGCGGCTAAAATTCAAAGGTAGCCCGAGCGCACTCGGGCCGCGAGTGCACTTTGACATCGAACAAACCCAATCCGAAAATCCGAGCGATCAGGAGGGACTAATCGCCGGGATCCTCGTTTCACAGGCTCGACGCGCATAATCGCGCGGCCGGACCGACCGCACGCGAGCCGGCCGACACGCCGCACCGCCACTCAATTACGGACTACGCGCTGGATTTCGCCACTTTGCGCGCTAAGTATTTGGCTTTGGCGCGGCGAGCTCTTCGCATCTGCGAATTGCGACGTGGCGGTCGCGTTGACGAAATGCAACGCCGGGAGGTAAGCACTTTGACTCGGCAGTTTTTATACGGCTGTAAGGGAATCCGGAAGAAATCTCAGTAAGAGCCTTTTGTGGAAGTCGGTAGTTCGCTTTTTTTTTTAAAGGATGAGGAACTCGTTGCACTGCGCTGCTTTAGCAGCCTGGAAGCTTTGCAGATTGGAAAAGAGACGTGGAAGGTTTTTCCTTCAGAATTCCATTTTAGTCTTTGTCCAAATTATTAATTTAACGCTGAGATAAAGCAGTTAAGAAAAATCACGGAATTTGTAGCATTGAAACGCGACTTCTCTTAACATTTTCACTGAAAATAAGTTTTAACCCGTTAAAGAAGGTACTTCAAATAAAGTAAGTGGAAATCCTATTAAGAAAATTAAAAACAAAGAAGAAGGCTTAAAAGCAACTTACAGTGTAGCACGTAATACTTTAAAACTGCAGATATAGTTTAGTTCTCAACTGAATGCGACTTATCCCAGTAGTTAAGGATTTATATAAAAAAAGGCCGTGCACCCATACAACGAGAGATCGGAAATCGCAGCTTTCGCGAGCTTTTTGCAAAAAGCGATACACAGCGCTTACACTCCCGGCGGCCGGGAGTGCAAAGTCTTTGATCCTTTTGAGCGCCGGCTGCTTTATGGAGGATCAAAGCCATTTCGTAATAAGAATAAGTGTATATTTCAGGTGAATGGTCCAATCTCGGCTCGGCGCTCTCGCGCGCGACCCAAGTGATACGAGTAAACTCCATTATCCCGCGAGTATAGCTGCAGCGCGCGAACCCATGGAATTGGATTCAGCTCGCTGCCTCTCCCCGACCCGTAGTTATAGTAACTCCGCTTTCTTCCCTCCGTAATGCCGCCCGCGCAGTCGCCGCCTCTCCTTTGTCGCGGGCGCCCACCTTGTTACTCTCTCCCTGTCTCTCTCTTTTCACGTCGCTCGTACTCGACCTTTCGTTCTACCTCTCGCGCCCAGTTTTTTTAATGCGCTTCTTGGGTGACTCACGACCCTGTGGTGTTTATTCTTTACGAGTCGCTTGAAATTTGTCGGGGAACACGCGCGAAGTGAGGACGGGGCGCCGTGTCTCCAGCAATATCACCCAGCTTATTGCGGAGTAATGAAATATCCACGCGGAATTACAAAGAGAACTTCGCTCTGCACCTACTTTTTACTCCTTCATTTTTTTTCAATTTCCTTTTCCCTTGAAACGGAGGATTCGCGTGAAATATCCTGCCCTCGATGATTTAACCAGAACAAGTCCGACTGAATCTCTTGAGAATATTTTAAAAAGAGAATTATTTTTCAAGATTTGGAAATTTAATTCGAGACAATGTGAATAACTGCATGTCTAATACCATTCGGAGGAGAAAAGAGAAATATTTCAGAAACATCAGATTATTAAAATTTCGCAGTGAAATTCTTATGAATGACGCACGCCCAAAAATGTCCCAGTCGACATAACATTGGTCGCTTTCCGCATTGTTTATACACAAATTCGCCCACTTAGACCCCGAGCAATTGAACGCGCTGCCAATCGAATTATACGCGACACGGCTCTCCGCAGGCATTAACGGCAAATTTATAAACGTAAACGCGGCCACGCATGAAAATTCGCTTGCTCGCGAGCCGAGCGAAACGACGTGGCCAATCGAATTATACGGCAGCGCGGCTCCTTAGCGCAGTGGCCCGTCTCTAATTTCCGAAAATGCAGGACGCGTCCGCGCGTTTGCTCATCTGTGTACACAGGCCCGCCGGGCAATTGAGAATGTGCCCGGTGTTTACTCATATTCAATCGGGCGCATTGTGCCACCTTGCGACTGTGCGTACCCCCGATGAGTTTCTCATTGGCGCGGTCCGCCGGTCCGCGATCGCCCGACGCAGCTGCCGCCTACCACCGGCCGTTAAATCCAGCCCCGGAAATTGAACATTATAATAAATCTCCATTGTGGCGGTGGCGCGGACGCCGCCGGCCCCGTCTCATTATCGACCCGCTCTGTATTGCTCAACCGCGTCGAGCAGCGCCTGCTTATCCCGCTGCCCCCTCGTAAAATACTTAAAACGCGGAGTACGCGGAAAGGGTGTGACTTCGGAGTATATAGAGACCCGAAGGCGATCGCCGCGACGAAAAAAAGGGGTTGAGTTATTCGCGGGGCGACTATTAATTATTACGGGTGGGTCGAACAGGCTGCGGGGTTATTTGTCAAAGGGTACATTTTCCAGGGAGAAAGAGTCATCCGCGTGCGCGCGCGCTTTTAACGAGATTATGTCCGTTTCCGGTTGCTCCGCAAACGCGCGAGTCCCGGGCAAAAAAAGCCGGCCGCAATGAGGCCGATGGTCCGGTCGGCCGTGCATTGTCGCCGATTAAAAGTGCCTCTCTCGGCGCGTGGCCCAGCTCGACCATTACCGCGAGAACACGACGCTGAAATGTCGCGACGCCAAAGTTTCTTCATAACGCCGCGATTTTTCCCCTACTACAGGAAAGTTTTTTTTATGCTCTACATTGCTTCATAGATTTTACGGGCTTTAGTGGATTTTATGCTGCTTCTGTGAAGGTTGTTGATGAGGTAAAAACATAAGTTATGCTTTTAAGGTAAAGATTTTAAGAATAAAAATATAAATAAAATATGAATTTTTCTTTCATTAAAATTCGTTTCATTAATGTTCATTCAAAAACTTTTAAAATCGGATTCACTTCTTCGACGATGAGCGTTTTTGTTCCTCTTCAAAAATGCACGCTTTCACGTAAAATATTAAAAAACACTGTCGGCCTTCCGACAAAAAAGAGATCCCATCTCAAAGAAGCGCTTTCGCAATCTCGCGGCAACAAAATTCCCCTGAAAAGGGGCTTGAAACGCATCTTTCCGACATGAACCGCGAGAACGCGGTATTTTATAACTCGGAGTAGAGGAAAAGCCAGAGAGAGTAAGAGAGAAAGAAAGAGGAAAAGCTAATCCAGGGATTTTTCCGCGCGTTTGTAACGTCGCTGGTTCTCTTTTTTTAGCGACGGTAGCGCGGGCACGTGTCCCCGGCCGCAGGCGTATTCAGCCTGATAGATAAGGAGAGCAAAAAGAACGAGAGGTGCGGACGACGCACCGGAGGCGGTAAGTGTCCGGACTACCAGCGCACTCCCACGAGCTCCACGATGCCTACCCGTTGAAGTCCGCTGAGAACTCCACGAGGTTTATTTTTGAAAATATAAATAGATAAATAATACGACGGTGGCTTTCGAAGTAATTACTTTAACGACCGCAGAGAGTACGCGCATGTGGATCGTGATATTTTAGCGAGCAAAACAGTATCCTTCAGGGAGCGTGGGCATAAAGTAAAGCACGAAAGGTAGCAAAGTTAAAAAAAAACGTGCACGAGAAGCAGCTTGCAAATTCAAACATCAGCGCCTCTTGAATTTTTCAAAAATCGATCCGCCCCCGTTTTTGCCGCCGTTCGTCCCAACGGGAGACGCCCGGATGGAAAATGAAAGCGACGACATTGTCGAAAAAGCGAAGTGAGAAAAATCGCTGGAAATGAGAAAAACGAAGTAAGTCGGTGCGGGACGTGCGCAGCTTTCGTCTCTCGATCGGCCGAGATAAAGCTGGCCGAAGGAGTAAGAGAAAAAAGAACGGACAAGCGCGAGTGGACGGAAAGAGAGATGAAGTTGACTTTTCTCTGTTCGACGAAGGCGAAGCTCCGCTTTTACCGCCGGCGAGCGCTTCCCTTCTAAAATTGATATTTCCCGCGGAATCCGCGCCACGGATAATCCAGCCGAGTGATTATCCTCCAGCGGATGAGATCCGCTTGGCGGATTTAATTGATTTACCCGGGGCACCGGGAAGGGGGGAGGAAAAAACAGCCGGCTCTAAGTGCATCGATATTTTCCGCCTCGGAACGAGGCCGGCAGGATTCATCGGGATTGATTTGTCTCGAGTTTCCGCGGCTCGCAGTCGTAATCGCTTTGTCCGCGGATAATCGGTGAACAAAGCGCTCGAGCCGCCGGTATCAAATTGCCGCTCTCCTCCGAGAAAATAGGAATTTTATACAAATTTATCCGGATGAAACTCGATGATAAATGCTTCGGCGGCGTGGATTCCCGATCGGAGCCTCGAATCGCCGCGCCGAGTGCCCGTACGGAAGCTCGTACGCTGCCGGGCGCGTGAAGCGGAAATAAGCAAAATGAATTCGAAAGAGAACCCGGCGCGATGCTGCTTTTACGGCAAAGCCGAGCTTTGTCAATTTCCCATGGAGTGGGGCGTCGACAATAAAAATTCCATCGCGAGCGGCGAGCCCGCATCTCCCGGCGGTATGCGGGCTCTCGCGACGTTAAGTGCTCCATCGGACTGACTCGATTAAAAAACTCGAATCCGCGTTCCTCCCGATTTTCGAAATTGCGATTCCGAGTTTTGGCGAACGCTGTGGGTTTACTTGCACTCGAGCTCGCTCAAATAAATTCACCTCGCATGTCGAAATGGTAAATCAATCGGATCTGTGTAGTGTATTTTTATTCTACTTTTACCGTTTTTACCGTTTCACTTGATTTATTTACGTTGCACTATTGAATTTGCAGAATAAAAGTCTAAAATGTTCAATGTATTAGGTTTTAGTTCATGATATTATAATGTTGATACACTGATATTAAAAATAAATTATTTTTTTTATTACTTATCTATTATCTGTATAAACATTGTTCTGCCATCTCATAGAATTACATACATAAATATAGGCATAATCAGAGAGAAAATTACCTAACTACTATAAGCTCTGGACTTCTAACAAAAATTTTTAAAAATACCGAATCAACGGGAGAAGAAGCTGGAGAAAAAAAGGCAAATAGAGAGGAGAGATGGAAAAGCTGAATTTCGGATTGGCGAGCGGTCGAGTCTCGGAGGAGCCCTGGGCGCCGTTAGCGTCAATCTGGGCGCAGTCGTGGAGGGTGTTTGCTCGCGGAGTCAATTTGCCCGCTTCTGGGACGACGTGGGACGCGCGCACCTTGCCGTCCCGGGTGTGTATTTGATCGGGATGAACGAAGACGACGTCTCTCCCCCCTTGGCTGGTCCGGAGTAAATAAATCACAATTAGACCGTGACTCGTAGGCCCGAGCGGACTCGCTCGAGGGCCGAAGATAAGAAGCCGGTGATGATATTTGGCCGACTCGACGACGCAGGGCCATCGACATTTCGCAATCGAATTTCCAAGCTAACGGATTCAATAAGATTACTATAGGCACATTTATTGCCACTAGTAATAATTATATATTTGTTACAACGAAAATTCAATGAACAAGTTTCTACAGTGACGATGATAAAGGAAAGAATAGCAAATCTTTCTTACTGAACGTCAATAAAGTTTCTAAACGACTATTCAAGAAAGTCGCCTTAAAGAAGCTATCCAACAGTGGAAACGCTAAAGCAAACAGTACTCCTTCGTCTGGGTTCTCGAAGCACTTCGAGCCACAGAATTCGCGATTTCTATTGGATTAATACGAGTTAAGTGATATTCTCGAGGAGTACCAATCTCACTTGAATGCGGTATTCGAGAGCGAGCGGTGAAAAGGCAGCACAGTGAATCGCGAAGGAAAGCGAGAGGCCGCGTCCGGTCCGTTCGGTCAATTGGTCGCGGCGCACGACGCGACCGCAAGCCGTATCGGCCCAAGAGCACGGACCGACGTGTATAGGCTTCATACTGCATGTATGTAGAAGGGATCTGGGGCTGGTCCGGTGGCCCGACTAATCTTGACCGCCGATCCGACTGCATAAGCGTCTCCGAGACGCTTAGGACTGAGCAGCACCGGGGATGGAGAGTCGCCGCATTGATGCAGCTAATGTCTCCGTAGAGCACGGGTTGATTGCGATTAGCAGAGAAAGGGACTGATGCTTGATATGATGCGCTACGTTAATCTTTCATTTGCACACATTGCGCTGAATGAGGGGAATTTGATTAGCCTATCAAAGTTGATAGAATATAACTGTTTCGAAAAACAATGGAGTAAAATTATCAATTATGCGCCTTATTTAAATAGCTGATAAAAATGCAAATTGATGTGTTTATAACCTTCTTTCTAAAATTGAATAACATTTTGACGTAAGACTGTTTATCATTGTGTATAGTAGTTTTAATATTTATTTTATCATGCAATTTTGATACGACAAGCAATTAGAAAATCGAGCCGAGCACCCCTGGTTAAGAGTAAGCCGAGATTCAAAACATCCTGCGCACCTACGCACACTCAAACACTACATAGTATATCCGATTAAACAAGAAGCCGTGAATCTACGGAAAGTAAGGAGATTGAAAGATAAGCACGCAATATTAATTTTGTGCTTAAGGACAGAAGGTATTAAATAACAACAATGAACAAATCCATTAATAAATTTTGCTTTTCTTCTCCCTTTAAAAAACCGATGAAAAGACATTTTTTTACATCTTTTCAACGTTGCTTTTTACTGTTATGTGATTATTTTAGATAATCTTTAACCGAACTTGATATCTGCAGTGTTTATACATCTTAATTTAAGAAAGTGTTATGGAACCTTTTCACATCCAAAAAACCTTTAGATAAAGGAAACAGCAGATATACTTTTTTTATTGACACTTATTCTCCACCTCTACAATCGACTTCGGCTATGTTAATAGCCCACTCGTGAAATCGATTGTTTCGTCTCTCGCCTTTTCCGCTCGACTTTCTTGGCACACATCCACACAACTCCATATCATGATATCCCGCCGATGTCCTTTATTCTCCATCATATTCCACTCAATCCAAAGTCGTCGCCCTTAACGTTCCAACTGAAATCGATACTAAAACGCCGAGGAGCGAGCGTAAAACGCGCAACTTGTTATTAATATTCGCCCATTGCCGCCGGCTGGAAAGACAAAGTGGGTACGAGCGAAAATTCGGGCAAGAAAAGTGGATGGGGATGCGCGCGTCTTGAGTGAGTAATGAAGCTTATTAAGTCGTTATAACGCGGGCCCGCCGTTTCGCGTTTACCCGCGCGAGCAGAGCCGAGCGAGCAAATGCCCCATTACGCGTAATGAGCCATTGTCGAAATAATTTTCGCCGGCGCCCGCGCGCCTATGATTTAAACGACGGCACGCGTGCTTCGGAGGGGGGCCCGCGCTTTTAACGGCGATTGTCTTTCGTTGCTCGCGCCGAGAGCCCCGCTTAAGCGCTAACTTCGTAAATGGCCGCGTTACCTTCTCCCTCAGCGAGTGTCTCTCGTGATAAACGGGACGCCGTCCTCTTTTTTTGTACCCCTCCTGCCTTCTTTTTTCCACTCGTACGTCTCTTGTTATTTACTTCGCGAACGGTCGAGCGAGCGCGCAAAAAACCACTTTCCGAGCAGTTACCCACTTCGACGGAGAAGAAGTACAAAAGAAGAAAACTGCCGGCAAGAAGAAAAGCGCCTGGAATAATTTTTTCCCAGGCCCGGCGTAATGAAGTCCTTTCCGATCGATCCGAATTCACCCTTGCCCTCCGTGTCGTTTCCATCCTCTTTCCCATCTTCTTTCGATTCGACAAAAAAGCGCGCCGTGTGTCTGTTCCCTCCGGCTACGCGGGATAAGCACCAACTGGGCGGCCTCGCGTTTCCCAGCAGGTATGATTGTAGACATTTCTACGCGAGCCTTTCGTATAAACGAACAAGGGAAAAAGGAAACATAGGGAGACATTTTCTCACCTTTTCGCACTTGGCGCTTTTTGTCGTTCGAGATTTCTCGCGTTTCTTTCAGTGCCGCGGAAGAAAGGCTAAATAAGCCATTAGTGGACTCGCATGTGTGCCTTGTCTTTAATCATGCCCGCTCCGCTCATCTCCAACTTCAAAAGCTCGAGTGCCGGTGTTTGCGCTGTTTGTTCTTGTTTGCCAAGTTTGCGAACGTGGGCGAGGCACTGTAAAAGTAGATATGCGATATCAGAGATTCATTGTAACTAACTTATCTGTATTTCCAACATTGTGTAAATATTTATTTTATGTTTTGTGTTTCTGTAATTTTGCTGCGTTGAAGTGTAAATTTGCGATGCCAACTTTGTTTTGTAGAAATCGTGCAAAATTGTTAAGAATGATAACGCGAAATACCGTAAAAAAGCCAGTAAATTAAAATTTTAATGAGGAGTGTACAAAAAAGATGTACACTCTTTTTATTAGCAAGGAAAAATTTTAATTCTGTGATCGCGAAGAATTGCCTGACCACACCGGTATATTTCTACTTGTGCATACATATATCCCGATTCATGTTGTACCTAAGTACTATTCAATCAATTCAGTTAGTTTAAAAAAAACTTATTCTTTAATTGACTTGCAAAGAAATATTAATAAATAGACTGAGTTTATTGAATTACTCGCAGTATGAATAGGCATATATGTGCGCATAAGTAGAAACAGACTGGTGCGGTCAGACGATAAAAATTTTTAATTAAACACTCTTTTGTGTACTTACTGAAAATACATTCAATTTTATTTATTTTAATGTATGATATTTAAAAGCCCATTTATTAAATTACACGCTAAATATACTCCGCACACTTATCACTTCCAATAATAAAAATATTTCCCACGCGGAATATACTACCTCGCCAGTAAGAGAGCAAAATCCAAGTATCCCACGCCCTCCGGAAATAATTCCATCTCGCCCGCGCTCGCGAGGAAAAAAAACCTCACGGAGGGACCGCAGGTGAGCCGGCGTCCGGTTTTATTACTCGGCCGCCGTAAAAATCGCGTGCGCGCTCTGGCGCGCGAGTGTGCCCACCTGTCCGGGCGCTGGGAGGCGAGCGCAATACGTCGGCCCGCGGAGCAGGAGAGAAACGTTAATTGGATGAGGGTCTCGGCGGACCGGCTCTTGTTCCGTGCATTACGAACAGTCGCGCTGCCGCGCTCGCCCGGGCTCAAGAGCCAAAGGAAAGCCGGTCCCCGATGCGCACCCCGAGTCCCAGTTCGCCAAGTTTTCAGCTGGTTATTGCAAACGAAGCAGCCCGAGCGTCTCGGCGCGCGCGCAAATCACGCTATGCCAGCAGCTACGTGCAGTTACGCGTTTATGTAGATTCGAAGTTTTTAAAGAAAAGATAGCAATGTATATTGTGGAGTTTATTTTCTCATTGTTTTTAAACATGATTTCATTCTGTCCAATAATTGTACATTTAGCAGTTTTACTATTAGTCTGGATTTATCTGATAAATTTAATTTTGATAAAAAAGCGTTATCCACGCTGATGAAATTAAAAAATATTTTGTTCGTGCATACGTTATCCGGCTCAGCCAGCCGTTAGATTAAAAAGGCTCGAAGCCAATTAGACGCAATCAGCATTTGTATCGAACAACCGGTAATTACTCCCCTTTATACCGCCACCCGCAAAAGGGGGTGTAATGAAAAGAAAATTGAGATTAACGTTGGCGGAAACATAATGAAATCCATTCTTTCCAAGTAGCCCGGCTCAGCGTGTAATCAGCCGCGTCCGAGGCGAGTTCACCACACCCGGAAATTATTTTCCCGCGCCCCGAAAAGTAATAATTCGTTGCGAACTCGACGAGAGAGCAGCGTAGCCCGCGTTACAGGGTGGATTACAGAGGCGCGGTTTATTGAAACCCTGGCGGCAAACGCGAAATGTTTTCCCGACGACCCTTTTGTGGGAGATATACACGGTCCTTGGTAGCCCCGGACGGAAGGCCGCGCCGGCTCGACTCGCAATTTTCGCGAGCGCTTTTCCTTCGCCTCCATTCAGCCGGTGCCCCCGCTTCGAGGAGCTTCCGTCCGTTCGAGTATCCGTTACGAGCTTCTAATTGGCGGACTTATTATTCCGAAACTTGCTTGCGGTTTGGAACTTCGTCGTAAGCTCGTAAGTCAATGTACTTTTGGTGTGTAAGAGTCTTTGTTTGAGTGATTTTTCTTTTATTTTTGAGGATATCATAATAATATAGTTAATTGGGATATAATACTCCTACACTTGCAACATCAATTAAGGACTTCCATAAAAAGTATATTGAAAAAGTAATCTACTCTTGTCTTTTAGTTCAATTAAATGATTATTTCTGTATTCGATGAACGCAATTAGTATAGTAATTGTTTAATAATATTAATAGGTAGTTGGATATGAATTTAAGTAGAGAAGTGGGTGAAAGTCTGGAAAAATAATTAAAATTTAATAGTACAACGAATTTTTTAAATATTAAAAATTAAAAAAAATATAAGAGGAAAATAATTATTATTTTCTTGGATAATTTTCTTTCAAAATGAATTCTCTTTTAACAAACTTGCTCAAATTATATTAAAGTATAATTACTATTTAATTATAAATCAAGATTTTACTTTAAATTAAAAGTATGCAATTTTTAAAGTAAATGGAATTCAAATTATTTAGTACCTTTAGGCGAAGTGAATTTTCTCTCAGCGAATCCTAGAGTACACGTTTAGCAGCTAACGAGATTTCGCCGAGTGTTACAAATGTATCATTACGTCGAATACGAGAACAGCTCTCATATTCTCTGTATGGAAAGAAACAAAAGTAGCTTTTTTCTCTAGCTCTCCGACGGCTTTCAATTCCAAGTATGATGAACCCGTTCATCATTCCCTCGGCAAAGAACGAACTCCCGCTCCTCGGCGTGATAAAAAAAGAGAGCCCCCCTCCGATTCCCCGACTCCTCGCCTCGAGAGCGAAAAGATACCCGGCGATAAGGGAAAACACACCCAGTCGACTTGTCGCTCGGCAGCACGTACAACGCGCCCGACGAAAAGGAGGCACTCGAGCAGTACCAGCACGTAGCACCGCTACCAATCTGGGCCAAGCGTGAAGGGCGTCGCTCTCCTGCCCACTCCTATCGTCTCTCTCTCTCCCTCTCTCTTTCTCGCTCGCTCGCTCGTTCGCCAACGTCGCCGGATAAGGTCATCTTCGCCGATCGACAGTGTCGCACGCGATCCGCTCGTTCTCGAAGTATTTTTCTTTTTTTTTTTACACCCGAGTCGCGACGAGATTTATAGCCCGCACGCGTGAATCTGACGCGACAGCCGCGAGCCGCGCATTCGAATCTTTTCCCGTGTTTACGGTGTCGTTAGTCATTGAGTTATGCGCGGGGATAAAGGGCTGCCGCAGTAGCATTATTAATGCGTTCGCGGAAATCCCGGCGGACGGATGCACTCGGCTAACGTGAGTTTGGTGAGAGGATTTCTCTAAATCGTCGCTGCGCGAAATGGATTCGCACGCTCTCTTTCTTCGCGACCGCCTTGAGGATCCTGCGGGTTCGTCGATCGAGCGATCGCCGCCAGTCCGTAAATGGACTAATTGACGGTGGATTTATCGCTTTTTTTTACTCGGACAAGAGGATTAGGAGGAGATTAGCGGCAAGAGAACGAGCGTCGTTTGTCGATGTATAAGGGGGAGGATGAATTTTTACGCGCCGCTGCGATCGGGCCGATAGAGCGGCGGGCCACGGATAAGCGCCGGCTACGTGGATGATTACGGGGACTTTTTATTAGCAGGAACTTTGCTCGCGCTTGCGTGCAGTCATAAATTCCCCGGTTTTATGAGGCTTCGCCGCTTATCTCGCGCTCGCCCGCCGAATTCGGGCCTCGACGGCGCGCCGACGTTTATCGAATTTTCCCTGCGATATGGGTCATCGGCCGGAAGGGAGGTGGAAGGAGCGTGAATAACGCGGAAATAAGCGACGGCTAGTGGGGGGAAAAAAAATGAAAAGTGTGTTTTCACAGTGTCGGCGCGGTGCAGAAAAAGCTGCCCCCTCGGCGTAAATTTTCCTCCAACTACATGCAGCCGTCGAAAATTCCAAAGGGGAAAATAATCGATACGGCCCTTTTTTTGCGCGAATAAAAGTTTTAACAAACTGCGTCGTCTTACGGCGGAAAAAAATTATCGAGTCATCTTTCACGCGTCGTAAAAGCACGAATGACAGATTATTTTTCATTTACAGTCGCTGCTTTCTGCAGCAACGTCCTTTCGGCGTTTTTTCCTTTTCTCGTGGCGTGTATTAGGTCTCCCAAGTACGCGAAATAACTTTAATAAACCGGGTATCCCTGCGGATCGTCGCTATTTTCCGCGCTGAAAAAGCGAAGGACCGTCGGTCCCATAATTCAGGGGGGGCGCATTGAATTTTCACAAAGCGACGCGGCGCGCATTGTGCGCGCGGAAATAAAACGACGTCGTCGCCCTCTTATCGCTGATTCGACCCGACAATAAAGTATATACTCGGGTTCTTTATTTTTAGCTTACATAAAAGGGACGCTTTACCCGGCCGGTCATTTCCCGCTGCGCTTGTTTCAGGCGCGGGCAATCTCATTGATGGCCGGGAGATGCGAAGAGATAAAACTTTTAACGACCGCCCAACGACACTTCGTTCTTAAAGGCTTGTTGCCTGGAAATTTTTTTAAACGTTCATTTCATTCTGCAGTTGGCTTCAATGAGCTGTGCGCGGAAAGGGCCTTGGGATTTGGCCTGCTATTATTCATTACTTTCGAGTGGTTTCGAGTGGCGAAAAAGAAGTGGAAATAACTCGCATTACGTACAGTCCGCAAAGTAGTTAGAAATTCCGCAGTGAGTGAGGAAGTAACTTATACTTTCGTAACGATTAGTTAAAAAAGAACTATAGAGCTAACCTTGTAAAGAAAGTAAACTTTAGTGGATATTTATAAATGAAACTTTAGGCGTTAATACCTATAATTACCCTGTCTAGTATGTACTTAGCTAAACCATCACTGCTTCATAAATAAGCATCACCTTTCATACCGACACCCCACTAAAAAACTAATTGAAGCTTATAAAGTGCTAATTAACAGGCTCCTCCTCGTAGAAGCAGTAAAAAATTTAACGAGCGCAAGGATCGCGATGAATAATCGGAGAAATCGCGCGATCAGCGAGGATCTTGCCGACACCTCCTCGACGCTCCGCGTTTTGTTTACGAGCGGGCAAACTTTCGCAGGGGTTTAATTGTGCGACAATCGCGGTATTATAAACTTCGGCGTCTCGCCCGCACAAAGCCGGAAGATTGGCCCCGATCGGCTTCGAGCGTAATATATAAGCGACGCGAAAAGCCCCTGCGAGCGTCTTGCGCCCGCCGAGCGCGTGCTGGGCGCGCGAGTGCACTTTTTGACGAGTGCGCCGAGTTCGAAGTCGTTCGCCCCTCCACTGGAGCAGGGCGACGTCCGCTCGACTGTTCGATTTATGAAAATGGTCGGAAAGTTTTCCTTGGGGTGGGAGTGCATTTCCTCCCTGAGCTTTTTATGGCTCGCAAATAAGTCTTTCCATGGGGCGGCGCTTTTCTTGAAGGATAATCTAATGATGCACGAGGAAGTGAGGAAACATTTTCGAAGACGATGAAAGATTTTGTGTATTCAATAAGAGGATTTCAAATTTTATAAGGAAATGCGTTTTATAAAGGTAAAATATTTCTCGCGTTAGTTGTACTTATAAGGTTGAAAAAGGTGACTGAAAATTCATTAAATGAGCAGAGGACGGCATTTTGTCCAGGACTAAAACTTGTGATATGATAAGAATCGGATGATTGAATCAAAAGAGAACTGATCAAATTTAAAACTCGTTAATGCTCCGTTTTCAGCGATAATTGCAGTCTTCGAAATGCTCATCACTTTAAAAGAAATCAGCGACGCTCTATCTGCCGTTTGCACTTCAAATAAGTAAGATCTTAAAAAATTTTCCATTTTTTCCACTTTTCAGCGACCACCTAGATATCTACGGGAGAATTTTAAACGACTACTACGTAAACTGAACTCTTCATCGCACTTAAATATAACTATCATTTCCATTTCATTATACCCGTGAAAAAAATTGAGAGGGAAAATATAAATTTCTAAATTAAAAAAAAAAAATTTTATCAAAAAAAGTGTATTTCTCAAAGACAAAGGGATTGAAGACTACAATTACGGTATAGCGAAGCACCGGACGCACAAGGGAAAGAGTAGTAGGAATTACACGGGGCGGAAGGAAACAGAGGGACCGAGAAGAGGACGGGTATTCCGCGATTCGCCCGGGAAACGAGTGGAGAAGAAATCGCGCGACGAACAAAAGGTGCGGGCGCGCAAACTAATGAGAGCGGCGCAATTGTGGCGCGCGCGCGACCGAGTAGTCTGAATGTGGCCTGAAAAATAACGGCCGGGAGCGCCGTTATCGAGGCATAATTATCGCACGCGCTTAATGTCGCGCCCGTCGCAGAAACGAGAACGTCACCCTCGCTCGCAGAATTTACGCTTTGAAGATGTCGAATTATGCTCATTTACGCGCTGTTCCCATTTTTTTTTCAAAATCTAATGAAATCGAGGCGTTTTGATCGACATCCTATTGGTTTGTCTAAGACACAGCGCTGTCGCAGCAGTGTGGTTTGCACTTCGAGCAGTTTGCAATTACCGTCGAATATACACACTATGGTGATCGATCAAACGCATTACGCGAAAGTGCAATTATGTACGTGCAGTAGCGGTAACTAACGAAGTAAATAATTGAGAATCGTCTATCATCGAATGCTCGCTTTATTATCAAAAATAAATAAATTGAATGAACAAATTAATTAGCGCGAATTGAAATTGCACGAGTAAAATTAATCTCTTATTTTCGCAGTTCAGGACGAAAGCGCGACAACCACTTAAACATTAAGCAGCATCGATCGGTGGGAAATGGCAGCCCCGAAAAAAGAAGGCTGAATATAGATTTAGCCGCGGCTCCGAGGCAGCTGGCACTCGGCTCTTCATTAAAATACAAAGGCTCTATTATGAAGGTGTCAAGAGTCTGAACTTTCCATTGAAACAAGTCGACGGGCGCATCTTAATTTCAAATAAAACGATTCCGAGACGCGCGGCGGGTAGCAGCGGGCTGAGCGGGCTACGTATATAAGGAGGCAGCTCACCCCCAACCGTCTCGAGTGCATTAAACCGGAATCGCGATCCACGAAATATTCGCCGCCGCCGCCTCCAATCTCGGGACACTCGAAAAGTTCGCCGAGGCGTCTCGATGATTTATTCCTCGCGGCGGAGCCGCACCGCTCCTCTCGATAATCGACTCCTCCCGCGGATTTCCATTTCCAGCCGGTGTACCCCCTCCTCCCACCCGCCCTTGGACGCCTGCCACGGCGAAAAGAGAGGACGCGCGGCTTTGCCTAAGAATTGGCTGGTGGCTGGAGCTCCGCCGCGGTTAACCGATAGGCTTTATCGCTCTATTATTCAGTCGCCGGCGCTATCAATCTAAAAGTTTATTTCCTCGCCCCCTGGGGGATCGTCGCGGGCGCGAATTTTGATTGGGTGTCGGTTGTTCCAGTTCGACGACGGCCGTTTGCTGGGGCGATGCATTTTTAAGGGATCGAATCGCCACGCTGCGTTTTTTAATCCGACGCTACTGCCCGAGTGTCCGCCGCTTCCTTATCGCCTCGAACGCGGATGCGACGTTTTATAGGCGAGCGTAAATTTTGTTTTCTTTTGAAGAATGCATCTGCGCTCCGGAGTAATTTAAATTTTCATTCGAGCGCGAGTATAATGGTTTTCGGCCGATGAATTCTGCAGACGAGCGTGAATTTTTTACACCGAGCGGACGCTCTCTCCTCGGACCCGTTGACGAGCAATAAATAAAGATCGCGAGCGATACGCCGGGACAAAGTTATCTTCGAGAGAATAAGAATGAACCTTTTGTCGGGGAGAAACACACGGGGTTCATTTCGCGCTCCGATTGCTGCTCATCAATTTTTCAAAATGACGGAGTATTAAACTCGGCCTTCGCGCTCGCGATAATGCCAAGAATATTCGCGAAATTGATTTCTGATGAGATAATGAAAGTTGGAGATGAAAGTTTATAAAGGTAACGTAAAGTAAGTTTTAAGGGTATTTTGTAAAGAATTTTCAAATAGAAAAGCCATCTACTCAAGATCGACTTTTTAGATTTTTTATCAAACTTTTAAAAAAGTACTCTGTGTTTGAAGCGGAATAAAGTAGATAAAGTAAATACATAGTTTTCTTGTTTTAATAAAAGATACAATTTATTTTAATGTAATTTAATTTATTATAACTATGCGGGTATTACTGAAGGTTCAATTTACAATTCAATTCAAGCGATATCGTGGTATATAAATAATTCCTAAAGTAAAAAATCTTCTTCATCCTTTGAGATAAACATACCTGATATTTCACTGAAAAGCTAGCTATATACACTTCACCCATGATACTATAAAAATTGGGCCTTTGCGAGAGATTTTGCGATGACCCATACGAAGCAGATCCTAACTGCCATTAAAAAAGAAAGAAAAAGGCCAATTGTTTAAATATTTATTAGTCGAAAGCACGCTGAAAAAAGGCGGACAGCCGATTCAGCTTACACAAATGTATACAAAACGTTTGGAATTTTTATCGAGAGGGATTTACGGGCGGGACGGCCTCCTTTCCAATAAAGCCCGACCGCGCGCGGGCACACGCGTACGAGCCGTTCTCGGTTTAGGGGCTCCGCCAATATGCGCGAACAAATTCCGGCGATTCCTCCTCTCTCGTTCGCTTTCTCTCGCGACTTTCTTCCCCCCGCGCTCTCGCCCCCGTTACGAACTCCCGAACCGGGAACGTCGCTCGTGGACGCTCGACCTCATCGACCTCCCGAGGCTTCCTCTCCTCCGCTCTTCGAGGGTTCGAAGAAAGCAAGTAGGGCTTTGCATAATCCGACCCTTTTGCCAGGATTTCTAATACCTTGTGTATTATTTATCAATTCGTTACGAATTTATTAATTTTCGTTGCTGAATGGAGAACGGCTACTTGGTCGTTGTGGGAATGTAAGCTGCGCGATGGTACAAAGTTACAAGGTGACCGACAAACGAATTCCGACGTCGGCACTTTGAATAACTCGCAGCTGGCGATTTTTGAATTCAAAGCTGCTTCGAACTTTCGGATTCTTAAGTAGCACATTGACGTTGACGAGTACTCGCGCGGACGATGAAGGAGGAATTTTCCGCTCTCGAGCTTGCGCGTGTATAAGCGCCCGATGCTGAGCTGCGAAGTGCATATTGCGGAAATGTTTCGAGGGGTGCGCACGACTCGGCCGAAAATTAAACGGTAGTTTCGTCAGCCGAAAACTTTTACTTTGATTGCCTTTTGACCGGCGCTCCTTGGGAGAGTTCGCTGTTTCAGCTCAAATCTTCGGATTTTGGAAAATTTAAATGCTCTGTTTTATTGATAGGGCACTCTATTAATTGTCAATGAATAATGAAATGGATTTCGATTTTTACCTCTCCTACAAGTATAAAATTAATACTTCTTCGAAATCTTTCCTTTACTCTATAAATAAAAGGTAAAATATTTCCTTGCATTTCTGACTTCTACTTATTGAAATATTAACTTTCGTTCCCAATAATTATATTATCGTATTTATTGCAAGCTTTTTCGTTTCACAAAACAGGCGAATTATTAATTTAATTTATGTCGGGTACTTTTTACGAAAATACGTTTTATTCGTTCGCCAAAGTGACAAAATAAATGTATAGTAATTGAAAAATTGTCCCTCCGCAGGTACGACTTTCCTATAACCAGTGAAAGTGTCTGCCGAATTGGAACTCGAGTCGCGCATTCACCGACGTCTCTAATAAACGGACCGCGATTACCAACTGCACGGCTGGCGCTTATCGCTTTCTGCTCGACCACTCGAACGTGCGATTTACGGTGCACGCGCGCACTTTGTTCGCCCTGACGAAGTTGTCGAAGTCGAGAGTCGATTCGAAACCTCGAACGAGACTTACCCCAGATGCACAAATTCTATTTCAACGCTAGAGATCTACCTTTTGTGGAATAAAAAAAAATTATATTACATGAATGTGATATTCCAGAAATAAGGTTTTCAATTGCACTGAAAAGGAGGATAACGTCGAGATCGATATAAAATAAAGTCTTAGAAAGAAAAATGTATTGAAAAAATAAAAAATTATTCGAAATACGTGTCTGCCTGACTTATCTCGTTCTATTTATAAATGCATTACACGATATATCAACAAGTTGATATAAAAGACTTGAATAAAGTTTCTAAGGGTTGTGTTAACAGATATTTTTTTCGAGTAATACGTTTCGAATACGTTACTTTTAAATTAAATGTTTTTTTTATATATTAAATATCTAAAATAAGAAGATGCACAAAATAAGTAATTAATAAAATAAATTCGTACAACAAAATCCCCAAACACTTAGAGCATAATTTCATCATTATTTCTTAACAAAAAGTAAAATATCGGATCATTTATTTACAACCTTTTTCCCGAAACATTTCCCAAGAATCTTGCAAAACTAACCGCTCGAATCAGTCCCCAGCAGCCAAGCCGCGAAAATAAAATTCCCGCTAATAAAATCCGCGCGCGACCATAATGACATCGCGTCGCCCGCTCTCTCGCCCCGTTCCGATTGATTTTCAGCTCCCCCGTCGTCCTTCGTCGCGCTGACCCATATTTTTCTCTCCTCCTCGCCGCCCGCCTTGCTCCCCGAGGGGGGAGCGCTCGATCGCGCGGCCGGCATATCCGTCGAATTATCCGCGGACCGCCGCTGGGATTCCGCAGCGCGAGGCGCCCCTGGAACGCCGGCTCGCCAATCCGGCCGGCATACCGGGCACGTCCGCGCCGGCTGATCCGATTTTGGGACGCGCAAAGGGCGGCCGAATTTCAGCGCCGCGCGGAAGCGCTCGACTGACATCGGAGCCCGCGCCGCTGACTCCGTGGCCGGCGGATTACACTCGTCTGTAATTCGATATCGATCCCGCGCTCGAGGGCACCGGAGGCTCGCGTTATGGCAGATTGAGCGACTTTCCGCCTAGCCGCTGAATTTTGAGCGATATGGGTGAAACGGTCGGTGGTCGCTAATTCGGGTGCGATCTCGAGGTGAGATGGGTACTGTGCGCGCGATACGAGCCCTGCTCGGGTGCAGTGTACGGTGAGCCGGGGGAATTTAGCTCGTCGGCTGCGGAGCGAAAGTGAGTGGCGAGTCGTACCGCGAGACGTTCAAGCCCTAACCGAAAGTCATTAAAAGCTTGCTGCGCGGCATTCGTATCCATTAGCGGGCGGCCAGTTATAACGTCGCGTGGACTTTAGCGAGTTGATCGCCGGGCAGCTGCGATCAAACTTCGTAATGCGGCGTAACTGTTAATGTTATCAATTACTCTGACAGAATATTCACTGCTCGTCGAGTCCCGTGCGGTTAGCAAACGTGATTTGCAGTTTAGTTCGAGCTTGCCGACTTCCCCTCGGAAAGGGACCAAGTCTTTTCTCTCTTCTCTTTAGCGATTGTCTTAGCGACGTTTGACGGCATTCGTTATTATCGATTTTCCCGTATAACTATATATCTACAATAAAACCTTCCCCTCATATTACGCGTATAAAGCAAGTGTGTCGATCTTGCATCAGTTTTCATTGCACTGCTATACAAGGAACATAAAAATTCATTTTTACGAAATTTCTAGAAAAATGGTGGGAGGGAGTTCCGCTCCGTAAAAACTTAATTCGACTGTGACTGCTTTTTTCCGCCCTATAAAAAAAAAAAGAAAAGAGCAGCCTTCGGAGCGACATTTTTTCATCCCCGAACTCACGAGGGAAACTAAACGCGCCGAAACAAAGCTGCGGAAAACATTCGAGTCGTTCGTGGAACACTGAATCCGCCAGTCAAATTGTAACTATTCAGTTTGCATACAGCTCAGCTAGTGTTGCACAAAAATTTTTTTTTGTATAGCAAAAAAGTGGCGAATTTCGCGACCACCTGAGCGTGAACTTCGCGAAAGGAATTGGTTGGTTAGGCACTTGGCTCCTATCGAAATGAATATTAGAAATAAAATATCGATATGTAAAAAACCAAGATTCATCCAAGGCAGTACTTCGGTCATGATTTCGGCAAAACATTATTAAATCTTCAAAATATCTAAACGTTCACCAAACTAA
Organism: Eurytoma adleriae; assembly: GCA_900480045.1. NCBI lineage: Eukaryota > Metazoa > Arthropoda > Insecta > Hymenoptera > Eurytomidae > Eurytoma > Eurytoma adleriae. Next base: position 161,650 of record UXGC01000193.1, on the reverse strand, counting down.
CACCTTGTACAACCAGTGTCATTAATTTCCTCGAACCGCAATTTAGAAGTAAACACCATCAATCTATCGACACGCAGTTCCAAGTAAAAAAAACGCCGTCTCCATTCAATTTTCCCCAGTATCAATCAATCTACGTTGCTTCGACGGTTGCTCCGTTTCATCCCGCGCGTCTGCAGGCCACCTTTTGAGGAAAAATCCCGACGGTGCAGCGGCCCTCCCACCTTTGACATCGCGGCCACTTTCTTCCTTTTCCGCCGCCCACGCGACTGCGAGAGTCGCGCGCGAGAATGTAGTCGACCTCGCGCTAAAGATAATAAAAGTGCGCTCGCGAATAATAATAAAGCGTTTGGGGCGGAAACGCCGCGAAGCTCCCCCGGCCTTGCATCAACCGCGACGCGGTGTTTATCTTTATATTTAGCTCTCGCGTCGATATTAACGTGCCTGGTGTTTGACTGCCGCGTAAAATCCCCGTAAATTAGAGCGGGCTTGTTTACCCGGTTGAAATTTAATGTCGGAGGAAATTCTGATGCCCCGGCAACGCCGTGGAAGTCTCGAGTTTAGTCTTTAAATTAATATTGCACGCGGCAATATTAACCGAATGAAAATTTAATTGAATCTGCTATAACTCCAGCGAAGTCATAGCTTTACGACTTCAAAAAGCTGCAGTATACGAAACTTTTTTTATATCTCGCACGGCACCACCTCCCGTCTTACGTCAATGAATAAACTCGTCCTTATTTTTGCTCGCTCGCCCGTACTTTATCGGCCCGGAAAAAGAGGAGCCAACCCACTTAGTAAATCATGCCACGACGGAGCTCCTCTCGCAACGCGTGTAGTAACGAGCCCGGAATAATCGCTGAATTTCACCTGGCTTTTCACCTTGAATTTACCGGAGCGGCCCCCGTAATCCCCGCGCCTCCTGATTACGGCCGGGGCGAATAGCGCGCGTTACATACCCTCGACGCCGTTTCGCGCCGACGATCCATTAGCATACGTCGACGTAGGCGCGCGAATTTTAACGGCGCGCGCGTATACACGGGCGAAGGGCCGATTCGCGCGTGTCAGTCACTCGGGGAGCCGCGTCGGGGCGCCTTTTACGAGCGAGAAGTTAATGTTTTATTTTTACAGCGTCGTTCGGTTTTCATTATTTTTTCTTTGCGTAATCGACGTTGTGCGTGGCTCAGGGGCTATGGGGGTTCGCTTTCGCTGTACACTGCTTCGAGGGCGCGCGCTGATGATTTGAGTATTTTCGTCGGTATCTGTTATATTCGTGTGCTCGTAGCAAAATGAGAAATCGTTCATACTTTTGGAAAGATAACTTACATAAAGAACGGCGGGGAAAGTATCATTTACAAGCTGCAAGTGAATTAATAGAGCGTAAATCTGTCAATAATTTATATTTTATCCCTAAAGTGACGATGGCGAGCACTTGATTACTTTAGAGCAATTATGGTCTAATATCGATTATAACGCGGTACAGAGGATTTTAAAAATTACCTTGTGACCTAGAATTTAAATTTGCCCAAGCACGTTAACGACAGCGGACCGAATACAGCCGACGCGGTGATATCGCGTAATTGGTACGAAAAATTATCTCCCTTGAGCTCGGAAAACGCTCGGCAAGCGCACTTCGTCCGCGAGGCTCTCGAATATTAACCGCCGTGGAGCAGAGAATAAACGACGCGAAATATCCGGATTAACTCGAGCGGGCGAAATTCAATTTTCATATCTTGCACTGAAAGCGGGCTCGCGGAGAGGGAAGGCTGCCCCCCGCGAGGGGAAATTAGTCGCGTGTACATCAATTACACATCAAGACGGGCGCGCAAAATTCGCTAGCTGTAACAAGGCAGTAAGCGTCGATACCGCTGTCACTCGAGGCTGTTTAAATTGTACAAAGCCGCGACATTCGAGTACACAAAAACGACGTATCCTCGGCAAAAAGAGAGCGCTTAATATCCACCGGTGGTCTGGAACGTCGCCCATTCGGTCGAAAACTGCTGCCCGAATAATCGAGAAAAAGTTGGCCCGTGTTTTCTTTTTTTTCGGGCGGCGGAGGGATGAATGGGCGCGCGCGCCCGATCGCGATCGCTGAATGCAGCCCCCTCGCGCCATTCCGGCCCGGCGCACGCCACGTCCTCCGCGAATTCATTTCCGGCCCTCTCGAGCGGGCCGCGCGGCTCATTTGAATGAATTCCCGGGGATAATAAATAGCCGGGCTCCCGATAAATCGGCCGGCCGCGACGAGGATCGCTAAATCTCGTTCGAGCCGCGCCGCCTCATTGAAATGCGAACGCCCGTTCCGAGCGTATCATTTGCCCGGGCTGCACTCGCACAGCCCCTCTGTGTCTTGCGCCCGCGTTTTGCGACGCGGATGGCTCCATTGAGTTCTTGGCGTTTCGGTGAGATTCAAGTGGATTATGCAAATGAGGAGGATAATTACAACGTTGCCTTCATTATTTCGTCGAGTTTGATGTACGGCAATAAAATGTTATATTTACCGTTTTGATATTGCCAACGTCAAATTGCGAAGACGCGGTTATGCAAGTGAAGTGAAAATTAAAATAAAATATATTTATTCAAATTTTATTGTAGTCGTGTTTTTCTATTTGCGAAAATTTACTATGCATATTATGAATTACAAATTATTACCTACAATATCGCAGTTATTTTTTTTTTAATTTAGCTATATGTAAGTAATAATATAATACGTCAATAGTACGGTAGCTTTTTAGTTTGATAAGTTTCCCATGGCATTTCAATGGAGGTCACTAAGAGCAATAGTTATGTACGTCTGTCTGATGAAACACATAATTCTAAAGCAATTAATTACATTTAAAAGTTTAAAAGCTAAAATACGCCGATGAATATTTTCGGTTTAAATAGTGTTATTTTAATAATGAAGTCCACGAATGGTGAAGAGCACTTTAAAACTAAAATGGTTTTCCTTTCTTCTACTCTGAATAATTGCTCGAATAACGACTTCATTAGAATTATCTCAGAAGAGTGAAAAAATGTTAAATTACACATAATGTTACGCAATCATCCTTATAGAATACAAAAATAAATAAAAAATAAAGCATTACAAAATAAATTTGCAAAATCTATAAAAAATAATCCCCTCTATAAAATAAAAAAAGAAAAAGTTAACACAATCTTTAACGAGCAACAATAAAAACAGTAAAAAATCTTAGCCTCTTATTAATTCTCTCACTTTCAACGAATCCTATAAAATAATATTGCCACAATATTGAGTAAAGATTGAGTGCTACATACGCAGAACTTAACAGCGATGAACCCCGTCCGTGTAAGTGGCCTTATAAAGCAAACAGCCGAGAGTATTGGCGAGTTGGCCGATTAAAATAAAATTTTATTAAAGCAAAATATGACGACCAGCTCGGCTGTAATTAAAAGTCGCGAGATCCCGTAATCTAAGCACACGCACAGTCGCGCCTTTTTAAAGAGGCAACCTCGGTGACGATTAATTTCATCGCGCCCTCGGCGAATCGATTTCGTGGGCTCGCCATGAAAAACGAGCCGCCTCGCGTTATTAATTCTTGTGCAAATTTTATAACGCGACTTTACCGGCGAAAATAAACACGCGTACGACGTTGACGTTCCCTTTGATACTCTCGAAACTCGTATACAGAATTAAGGGAATACATTTAAAAGCTACTGAAAATTAATGGCTGCGATAAAACAACGAGGTTAATGACTAAACAGTCGAAAAGGACAGAACAAAGAAAGTCGCTCGGCACCTTTTTTTCCGTACAGACTGCTCGAGCTACTTTAAGGTTGAAAAGTATAGGTGCTACGCAAATATAACTTTGCTCGTGAATTTACTTTGATGCAAGCGCGCTGTTTTCATTAGGCGCTTTATTTCGGCGCAGTAGTTTGATGAAAAAATAGAAAATTTCGCGACTCCAGCGAAATTATCCGCCGCGCGTTTAATCAGTGATGGAAAAAGTTTCCAATCTCAACGGGACAAATTGAATTTAGTTCGTTAATTCAACGTCGCCCGGTGCCGCGGCCCGCGAAGAAAACTAAACGAGAAGTAATAACAAGCGGCAAAAATGGAAGCGCGCGTCGCGAGCCTCGAGTGAAAAAACAATGATAATAATGGGACCGGACCGGTCGGCCATTATTATGACTGCGCGCTCTCGCGGAGTTAACGAGTTTCCGTTAGGCAAATTGCCGCCTCGAGACTATATCGGCACATCCCCCTCTTCTTTCCCGACTTCTCACCCATTATCCCCAACTGCCCCCTCATTGTTCTCGACGAAAGGAAACTGCGCTTCGGCTCCTCGCCCGCGCTCCTTTTTTCCGTTCCTCTCTCGGCGGAACTCCGATGTTAGTTTTCAGCGACAAAGGCGCGCTCGTCGAGGCTTGTACATTTGATTTGGAGCGCGCGAGCGGGAGGAGGTCTCCAGGCGAGAGAAAAGATTCGGCGCGCGTCTCTATACAACGCGCCAGAATCAATTTCACTTTACGTCGCGCGCACCGTCTTCCCGCGCTTCCCGATATTTTCTCCTCTCGTCTTTTCTTTTTTCTTCCTCCCGGCGAACGCCGGACGATTTTTGCACCCTGCGGAGGAAGGCGCGGCTCTATCGGGGCGCGAGCACGCGCGTCGTTTCGCCGCGACTTTACGAGCGCTGATTGCGCTGCGGGCCTGCACTTTTGCGGCTTATCCGCGGCTGCCTTCGGAAAAAATGTGCGTTGCTTCACGTAATAAAGTACATCGGTGGCCCGAGCGAACCGAGACTTTTTTCGCGGGATATATATATGTCGATGGAGCTTTACGATCGCGCGAGAGTTGAGCTTGCGACGTGAATTTTCAGTTTTTCGCTTAACGGCTGACAGGTTTTGAAATAAGTTATTTTACAAAATTTAGAAAAATTTCACTCTAGTGATATCAAATAATATTAATCTTTATTACAGCCACTTCTGTTTAATGTATTTGATAAAACATTTATATACGAAATTTCATTTCATAGTACGAATAGTTCCTTTACATAGAAAATTTGATTTTACTGTAAAGAATCTGCAACAACAACTGCTTTAATATATAAAGTAAAATTTAAGTTCAACTTTTTTTAAAAAATTATTGATCTTTTTACTTGCCGCTGAAATTAATCACGAGCTGTTTGTTGTGGCAAGTTATCATCGCAGTTATCCATTTATTTTCCTAGAATTTATCTTATTTCATGCTTTGAAAAATTAATCACGCGGTTCGAAACTACATGACGCGAGAGGGATAGCGATGATTTGAAAGAAAAAATAAATAAAAGGGGACAAGAGAGTTACCAGGAGGTAAAGCACGTGCGCGCGTAATATCCATTAATATGTATGGATATGAATATACATGTACGTGCGACCTGTAGGCTGCATCTCTGAAACCCCTAGAGCATAGCATCGTACACGCAACGGATTCCGAGAAACGGAAAATTATGGAGGAGATGAAGTAAAGATTTGCATTGAACGGGTGATACGGATCAAGTTGAGAGTAAAAAATGCTTTCCATTTGAAATCGTTTTAACAAGAAAAATAATATTTCAACTCTTATTTAAAATTGGAAAATCAATAATAATTATTTATCGTTTCGAATAAAGATCAATTAAAATTGCGACAATAATAAATGAAAAAGGTAATGGAGACACGTAATGGTTAGTCCATAGTATACTGTCATGAAAGAAAAATATCCCATCGGAATAAATTTTATGCACATGAATAAATAATGATTGATTAATTTCGTTGAGCTACAGAAAATACTAATTTCCTTCTCGAACCGTAAATATATTATAATCCCATTTGCAATAATAATGCTTTGTTCATTGCCTAACGAAATTCTAAAATAATTTACACTCGCGCTCGCGACGAGCGTTTGGCAAACTTAATTAAACGCATTATGAGTGTTGAGCGAAGGGAAATTAAATGTGCTTAACGCTAGCGACAGCCAACGCTCCTGAAAACGAGGGGCCACTGTAAACACACAGAATGCATGCAGGTAGCGCGAACAAAAGCTCGGATTTAAAAATAAACCCCGCCGGCAGATACGTAATTGCGTTACATAAATCTGCAATTAACTGCTGCATAAAAATAACCGTAACGCAGTTTTTTTTTTTCATTCTCCGTTGGCTATGCATAGAGTCGCGCTAAAAATTTTATGGAAATCAATGAACAGAAAATGATTGATGGCTTTGCTGCACCTGCAAGTAAAAAAATGTATTGTATCGCAAAGAACGAACTCTTTAAAAAAAATGGACTGAGAAGGTACGCCTTGCGCGATTCTACTTATTAAACATATAGAGAACGTAAATATCAATATTTTCGTCTCAAGCTCCAAGGACATATTTTCTTTAAAATTAAATGATTTTTCATACGCCAATCAATACGTAAACAAGTTTCATAAGCCTCCGTAGGAGAAAAGCACTTTATTTCGTTATAAAAACGGAAAAATCTGTTACGCGCGGTAACTGAATAAACAAGGCGAGGCGTCATCCCTTATTAAGTACCGCGCGAAAAAGACCCGGCCGAAATTGAATCATAAATCTCGGGCGTGCATTTCAGGCCGGGGGGGCGCGGCTATAAGGAGGCGGCGGTCGGCGCATCTGCGACAAGCGAGACTATTCCGCGGCCGGGGCGACGCTTTAAAATATGTGCGTCAAACACCGGGGCGAGAAATCCCGCGAGGCCACTGAGCCGAGGCTAAAAGACCCGAAAGGCGGACAGCCGAGGACGATAAAAAAGTCGTATAAAGAGCGGCGGAGGAGAAGGAGGAGGGGGTGGAGAAAAAAATGGGTCAGCGGGAAGCAAGCGAATGCGGGGGAGGCCGCGAAGAGCGCCAAGATTACAGGGGAGATTCCCTTTGTGCAGCGCGCGAGGTGGCTAGGAGAAAGGATTGGCTGCGATTTTTTCACCGAGCACTTGGGAGCCGCGATCCATCGATAGCCACTTGCCACTGATAACGGATACGTCAATTGCAGCGAATGAGTTGATGAAAAAACGCTTATATCGGTGTCTGCAATTCATTTGCTTATGAACTATAAAAAATACCTTTGATTATTTTTCAATTGAAGCTTCCATCAAAAAAGGGGCTATGGTAAATGTAATTTAAATTTATTTGAAGTTTACGGCACAAAGCTTCGATAGGGGATAAAAGTTTCTTTGAATAATGTACAAATTGAATTTCCCCGCCTGCGGCCGATCGGACTGGAACCCTCCAGCAGCCAGTCCTACCTTTCCCCGTTGCAGTGCAGGGCAGACGGTGACTTTCCTCGGGGGAGGATTTCCGCCTCTCCGCGAGGCCGAGCGTCGTATGAGCATAATTATTCATTCGTGACGCGGCGCGCTGTTGCTCCACGCGCGCATGTGGACCGAGACGACGGACGTTACAATATATAAACTCAATTTCGTCGAGTGATTTATCACTCGCCCTTCGATCCTTCTTCCGGTCTCTTCTTTTTCTCCTTTCTCTTTTTTGCCCTGGCTTTCACCGGGCACTATGTGATCAAGCTTTTTGGTGACCTTTTTTTCCTCGTTCCGATGAAAGAAAAAAAAACGAGATTTTCGATTGTCCCTGCGACAGACGAGAGAGTGAGAAGTTAGTTTTTTTAATGCCAGCGCTATTTTCGTATTTATTTTTTTGCTCTTTAAATATGAGTTTTTTCTAACGAGCAGGTTCATATTAATTTTGCTGATAAAAAATCCGATATCTATTACGTAGGTATTTTTAAATACTTGAAAAATCTATAATAAATGGAAGTGTAAAATAAATACAAGAGAAAGAGAATAATTTTTCATAAATAATAAAATAAAATTTAATTATTTTTCCGAGATTATAAATAACTTCATTTTTTAAATTCAAACAAGTTTTTTAGTCTTAATATGTTTTACTAAAACTAACTTTGATTATGTAATATTATAATTGAAAAAGCTTGGAATACTGTGAAATCAATTAGTAGACATTAAAAAGTATAAAAAAAGACAAAATGTGAACTAAATTCATAAAATATTTTTATATCAACAAATTTTTTATTATACAATTTATCTACAAAATAAGTTTTATTAAACTTATCTATCATCTAATTTTGTCCATTTTACGCTGGTTCTCCATAACCAATCTATTAATTCCTGCTTATCTGCAATAGGAGCTGCGTCCATTAGTTTGCATTCACTATAATGAAGATTTATATTTTATAAAATTTATAAGAATTAAGTGATATTCTTTTAAGCCTTTGCATTTTTACTCATCTCACCTGAAATATCCACCATTATGACGATCTGTAAGATCAGGACTTAAAGCAGCGTACAAAATAGTTTGTGCTCCTTGTTTTGGAGTTTTTATGAATGGCCATATAATTGGTTTTAAGAATATAGAACTAAATCCACTACTGTAGTAGCCCATATGTCTTGTAAGTTCTGTATCTACAATACCTGGGTGTACAGCTGTTGCAATTACTCCAGTACCTAAAATGTACACATATTTAAATTTTTCTCCTTCTATTCTGTACCCATGCATTGGAAATAGAATTTTATATTTTACTAACCTCTTAACCTTTTACCTAATGCCCTAGTAAATAAAACATTAGCTAATTTACTTTGTGCATAAGCAGCTCCTGGATCATACACTTCATCGCTGTTGAAATCGCTAACATTTATCTTTCCTCTAAAGTGAGCTAAGCTTGAAACATTAACTATTCTTGCAGGTGCTGAAGCTTTAAGTGTATCCAATAATAAATTAGTTAACAGAAAATGACCCATGTGATTAACTCCTATTTGCATCTCAATTCCTTCTTTTGTTTGACCTTTGGGACATCTCATAACACCAGCATTATTTATAAGAATATGTAACTTTGAAAAATCTAATACACAGTGACGTAAAAAATGATTATTAATATTAAGTACTGAATTATATTATATATTTATTTTACTTTTAAAGAAAAACATACCCTTTTTAAAATGATCTACAAATTCTCGAATACTTTCTTGAGAAGCTAAATCACATTTTCGGCAATAGACATATTTGTTTTTTGTTTCTAGAACTATATCTTTTCGAGCCTAGAAAATGTATTCCAAATGAAAAATATAATATTCAAAATCGAAAACTTGTAAGAGGCACTTACGTCTTCGCATTTATACAAATCTCGACATGCCATAATTACTCTAGCTTCACGACTGGCTAAATTCCTTGCTACCTCCTTTCCTATACCAGTATTTGCACCAGTTACAATAACTACCTTATCTGTTAATTTTTCATCTCCTTCGTACTTTGAGCCACCAAAGTAATCCCTGAAATCATTTTCATTTTAATTCCATGACATAAAATGTAACAAAGTAATAAAACAAAATATTTGTAAAAAGATTGTTTGTCTTTTCAAATCACTTATTTGCAAAAATTGATGAATAAAGTTAAGGTATTATGAATTATGAATTCAAACTACTTACTTGATCAAGTAAACACATCCTGTCAAAGAAGCTAAAGCACTACCGTAAATAATTGGCTTTGGTAAGGAACCCATATTTTACAATTATATTATACAAGATAAATAGTAAATCTTAATTAAATTACTTAATAAATAAAAATTAGTTTGACTGAAAAATTCATTGCAGCACAGTCATAACCAAGAATTTAGGTTATATTTTTACGATCAGCCGTGACTCGTGAGCCGGGCGCAAAATAAGAAAACTACGTTACCAGCATAAGATAACGAAAAGTTTATATAGTTGATTTTGTAAAATGACAAGATGGCGGAGAAGTCTCATTCCCAAATCAACATAACTGTTTTTATATTGTTCTTTGACAGGATGCATATCAACAGGTCGGGTGCATATAGAAAACATTGAAATCGTATGTTAATTGAGGTACAAGGTAAAAGTAGTCGCAATGAATCGACACTCATCGTGACATAAAAAACGGTGTTTCCTACGTGCAGCATTATGCTTAGATTATAATGTTCTAAAATCACTTTAGTGAACGTTTCAACTTTGACAAGTTGAAAAGTTTAGTAAATTGTATAAAGTTACAGTATTTATGTAAGTAGCAATTACTTTAGAAAAATGTTTTCGAGATCCATGAGATTTGCAGCGAACAGCAGGTATCTACAAGGCATTTTAGGTTATGCATTTACTGGATTAAGAAAGGTAAGTCGTATCTTCTTTTCATTCACAAGTTTGCCTTTTTTGTACAATTTACTCATTTTTATAATGTATTATTTTTGCAAATAAGGAGAGCCGTGGAAGAGCAAGATTTAAGTCGCTGCCATCAGTGATCCCATTTTCGGCTGCTGCCATATGGGGAATTACAAAGAAAAAGGATGATGAGAAACTGTCTCTGAAAGCTAAAGAAATTGTTATTGCTAAAGCAGATGCTTTATTTGACCAAGAAGAATACAACGAAATTTACAAACTTCTAAGTAGTTATAAGGTAATTTTTTGAAAAATAACTAACTTGTTTTGTCTTAAGTTTGCATTTTAATTTCTGCTGACATTTCAGGAAATTAGAGATGTTGAAATACTTTGGCGATTAAGTCGTGCACTTTACAAGATGTCAAAGTTAGAACAAAAAGAGGCTGAAGCGAAAAAGTTAATTTATGATGCATATGATTTCATATGTCAAGCTCTTTCTTTACAAGAAGATCACTGGGCTGTTCACAAATGGGTAGCAATCTTATTAAATTCTAAAACAAGCTACGAAGGAACTAAAATCAAAATTAAGGAATTATATAATATCAAGAAACATATGTTGGTAAATATACGTTTATTACAAAATTATACCAAGTAAAATTTACAGGTACATTTATTATAAAATTAATAAATTCACAGAGAGCTTCGGAGCTTAATCCTAAAGATGCTACAACACTTTACATGATTGGTAACTGGTGTTACCAAGTTGCTGATTTAGCTTGGTATCAAAGAAAAATAGCATCTGCAATTTTTGGTGATCCTCCAACTTCATCCTTTGATGAAGCTTTGCAGTATTTTGAGAAAGCAGAAACTGTAGATCCAAATTTTTACAGTCACAATTTATTGATGCTTGGTAAAACATATTTAAAACTTGATAATAAAGAATCTGCGTTAAAGTATTTAAAACTGGCTGCTGATTATCCTGCTAAAAATGATGATGATCTAGAAGCCAAAAAAGAGGCTTCAAAAATTTTGAAAAATCTCTGACGTAAGTATGGCATCACTGTTTTATTTAGCAAAATATTCTTTACACACTAATTTTCTTTAATTTTGTACAGATTGGTCACAGATGTATTACACTTAAGTCATAAAAAAAAAAATTGAAGAATCTGCCAGGTGTTGTCTCTTCTTGATAATTAGAGACTATTTCTTCTTCATTGTATAAATTAATGTCAGGGACAAATGGGTTATTGATGTCGCACCGCAAGGCAAAAATCCATTTTTCGCGCTTAACAACTCTGGAAACAGAGTCCGAATAATTCCTAAATGACGTCTAATGAACTGGTGTCTCAGTTGGGCAATCCTAAAGAAATCAACTCTGGTCGCGTGCTTGTCTTTTTTTCGTGATATCAGTCAATTCGCACAATCTGCAAAGACGGTTATTTTTAATTAATAAATACATGCAATTTTTCGTAGTGCAATATTTTCATCTCTCTTTTTTATGGTTTTTATATTTTCATTTGTAAATGAACGATTTTTATAAAAATAAATTAATGAAACAACGAATAATTTTGATTATTTTTACCATTTGTATAAATCTTAAAAGCAAATACCGGGATTTCTTCACATGTGAATGAATAATGATATCAAAAGCAATTTTCTTTCTTGAACGTTGCACAATAATTAACACATAAATATGTTCAGCAGGTATCGATATACCTATGATTGTTCTTTTTTTGAAACTGTATACAAAAATGTAAACTACTACAAGTACATATTGCGTTTTCGATAAATAATTCCATTAAAATTCATTTACTTACGTGTAGTATTTGCGATCGAATGTCGTTCTAACGTATAGTCCAAAATTTCAGTGTTTGCGTTGATATTTGTCAAACAATAGAAACTCTCCGCAAAATTTCGAGCAAAATTGTGTAAACCAAGGAAGTTTAAGTATTTAGTATTTCTTGATAGATCATTGCATGCATAAAATAACTCCGCTGCAGTTGGCAATAAAATAGTCATTCAGAGGATTTCCGAGAGTTAGTAAGTGTCTAAGTCTGATTGCAAGTGCAAGCAATAGCCACTTTATTTTTTCTAAGAGTAATTTAGTTAAACGAAAATATGTGAATAATTCCAAATCGTGGCATTAAAATTTATGTCATTTTATTTCGAAAGATATCGAACTAAATAATTTATAATCGGTTCGATCCGTATTGGGCATGATATGTACATCCGGAAAATGTCCACTCTACTTGGCGATTGTACATCCTCGAGTGAAAATGCTGAACTTGAGATCCATTGAGAATCCAGGTATGAATTGGATTATTGTGCGATAATGTATATTAATTATAGGTTTTAAGGTCTAATAAATTGAAATAATTGCTTACATTAATTTATAAAAAAGAATTTTAATATTCACTACCTACATATGCTTTGTCACACATTTTTACAAAATGCCATCATAAAATACGTATAAAAGTCAATCTTTGCCGATTTTCACGTAAAAATAGCTCAGGACGGAAAACGAAGTACGCTTGGATTAAGAAAAAAATCTTTTAATAGTCGATTATATAAACGTTTCTGAGAATAGAATTTACGCCTATCTTTCTTACTGCAAAAACGAATAATTTTTTCATTTAAAGCATATTAAACTAAAAAAAATCGGTTAAAATGTTTATAATTATATTATTTTAATGTACAATTAAAAATCTTTCGAAGACAAAATATATAATCAATCTTAACAGACTTCTTCCTTCCTATTCAAAGACACATGCCATTAAAAAATAAATAATAATTTACTTGTTCGAAATTAAACAGAAGGATCTTAATACAAATATTGAGTTTAAGCCTTAACAGGAAAGTGCTCCATCGCGCCTAAGCGCGTCTCTTTACAACCTATAGTCTTCATCGGAGTCGCGCGTCTCGTGCGTTCGATTAAATATTCCTATTCTCTATACAAGTACACAATCACACTGCCGAGCCAACGACGGCAATACAATTTATACAGTCTACGCTCTTCGCGAGCGTGTATATGTTCGACGTGACGTAGCGGTATAATGGATCTAACGTAAAATAAAGAAATCAAAGTTCTTCACCGCTTAACCACTATTTGTATGGTATGTATACGACTCGTCGAATTAATTACAGTTAAAAGAAATCGAAATCTCACATGCACTCGCCAGTGCTCGCAAAACAAATAAAAGTCTATTATTGTCGCGTTACATTGCCGTTTACGAGCTTCTGCCTTTCGATCGGTGTCCGGCGAATCCGATTTAAGACAAAGAGCCAGGTGACGTCATCACTCGGATGATCCTCTTCGTGGCAGGCACGTTGGACGCGCAGGTCGGTCCGAACCGGGCATTCAATTAGGGAGGATTAATCGCTCGGCGGGCGGGATCACTTGCAGGTGTACTCCTCGGTCCGTTCCGTGCACGTCTCGCAGTGCACTTTGCAGCACCAGTGGAACTTGCAGTTGCACTGCCAGGTCCTCGTAAATTGGTGTGTATTGTATCCCCGGCCGCAGCACATTAGGTCGCAACCGTCGGTTCCTGAAAAATCAGGTACAGATTTATATTATACAAGATTAACTTAATTATTAATATTGATTGAACCTATGTACACATTGCTAATAATGTCATTATCGTTCAATGTTGTTCATAAGGAAAAAGTACATCCTCCTGAGTAACTAAAAATCAACTTCCGGGTAAATCGGTGACCGTTACAGGAAATAATAACATCTGAATGATCCTATGCGCTAATATTAATAGTATGTAGTGTAGGTGTAGAAAAGACTAAACATCAATGACTGCGTAAATATGAATTAATCTTTCTTTTTAAACTACTTTTAAGTTGAATATTTAAAATATAAAACGAGGATCTCGCAACTGATCCTTCCCACGCCGTCTGTTAAAAATGGAAATCCCCTTAGACGTTCATTTTCCGTATCGAGACAAAGTTCCCCGGCAAAAGTCCAGTCAAAAAGTGCGTGTTGTACGCGAGAGGCAAAAAGAGGATCGCTCGATTGTGCGATGCGCCACGGCTCCGCATTATCGAGAGTCAATGGGGCCCCTCTCGGTTTTTCGCTGAAATTTATGGCGCACTCGCGGAGCGGAGCGCGGCATTGATTTCCAACGGCCCTCGTTACTTTGCCTTCACTTTTTTCTCCTACTCCCCGGTGCGATCGGTCCGCAGAATCCGCGCGGACTCTTTATCCGACTCTATTATCCGCATGTAAATTAGCGCTGTCGTTATTGCGCGATCGGGGGGGGAATTGCAATTGTTCGTTCAACAAGATTGTGGCGGATGGCAGTAGACTGATGCCTACTATTATAAGTTTATTTTTTCACGATTGTAGTGTTGGATATTGAAAGAGTGGCGGGTCGATTTTATCTCTGAATTAAGGATTCAATTTATGCTAAACAAGCGTACCGATCCGCTACTCCAGAATATCGTTAAATAGTACCATTTACACTGTGCTATCGCGTCGTTTACATTTTATAGGACACTTAAAGACTGATTTACATCTCTCGCCGTTCGTTCGAGCCGGTCACAATGAGTCCATTAACGTCAATAAAACGTACCTCCTGTCTCATTCTGATTCCTTTTCGATTTGCTAGTTAAGCTGTTACATTTTTACTTTATCGGCGTTAAAGTGTACCCACCTTTGCTGGTGCGGTTGCAGTAGCGGCCCTGGGTGCCGAGGCTGCCCTGCGCGAGGTCGGGCTCGCAGTAGTTAGGCGAGGGCTGCAGGAAGACGAGCTCGCTCCTCTTGGGGATCCGCTTCTGGCTGATGCCCGGCCCGCCGCCGAGCTTCGCGCGCTTCAGCACGAGGTGCGGCCTCCGCGGGGGCTGCTGCTGTTGCTGCCGCGTCCCCGAGGCCCCGTAACCACCCGACCTCTTCATCGGCCGCGTCTCCGGGCTCGGCTTGCCCTGCGTCTTCGCGTCGTTGCCCAGAATCGGCGACACCTCCGAGGAACGTAGTAACGCCTCCGTACTCTGCGAAGAATATTTTTTTAGTTTGATCGATATTCACGGTTTTTGCACGAAAATTATTTAAATTATTTCATAAAAATTAGAATATGATTAATAATTTTGGGATCGAGTGTTCTTGTTAGTAAAAAGAAAGAATTGAGGACGTAGAAAAGAAAAAATGATTAAGTTGAAAGTAATTTTTGAATTTATTTCTAAGAGTATAGTAATTTTTGCAAAACAAATTATTCAAAGTTATTTTTAACGAATCTTCTTTCCGTATATGTTTTTTTCATTATTCAGCAGTTTCTGTTGATGAGACATAGTTGTGTTTTTTTTTTAATACAACGCGAACTATAATTAAACAGAAAACTGCAAACTTGTAAAACGTCAATAATTAATCATCAGATTAGGTTTCTTACGTAAGGCTATTAGCAAATCACTGACAGGTTTTACTACTCACACGATACATAATTGATTTTAACGACACGCGATGTAATTAATATGCAACAAAGTTTTCGAGTATAACCGCGAGACCAGTTAAATTTGCCAGTAATTATCATAATGAGCGACGGGAGAAAAAGATAAAAAAAAAGAAATTTGTTCCCTCGAAAATCGAGTAAATCAAAGCGAGGAGAATCGGCAATGCATCGCTCATTGAGAATCGGCGAGGCGTGAAAATTCGAGCCCCGGCGAAAATAATAGACCCTCCCCGGCACAATGAAGCTCGTCACCTGTATCGTGGGCGGCGGGGGCGGCGTGATCGCAATAACCGGTCTCGCCCTGTAGTACTTCTTCATGAGGGCATCGCCGATTTGACGAAAGCTGGGCAGCGTCCGCCAGCAGGTTCTCACGGTGCAGGAACCGGATACTCCGTGGCACTTGCATTCCGTCTGCAGCATAGCCTTCACTATCTGAAAGCCGACGGGAGGGACCCTTTAAAGCGACGTGCTGAAAAAAAGGACGCCTCGGGGCGTCGTCGGACTCGCGCGTGCGATTCGCCGAGGTCCGACTTCATTGCGCGCGTTATGCGTGGCGCCTGAGTGAAATATTCTCGCGAAAGTGACTTTGACATTTTCAACGCGAGTTTTAACGCTTGATCGTTCAATTGTGTTTACCGCAATCTCCTTTCAATTGCGGGCAGATGTTTTTAAAATTTTTTTATTTTTGCGCTTTCTGTTGGAGAATTAAAAGCTGAACGATTACGTGCTTTTGCAATATCAAAATTCATGAAGATCTATGTGCATGTAATTGTAAGGAGGAATGTTTGAACAGATCGTGTGTTGTTGCAATAAAAATTTTTACGAAGATCTATTATGCACCTGAATAAAGAATAATGTTTAAACTGATTGAGAAAATATTTTGCTGAATAATTTATGGAAAAACGTAATTAATTGTATTTCCTTAACTAGTGCCGAAATTTTTCTTTGTTCAGATGTATAAGTATGAATCTTAAAAGCGGGAAAAAATTTTAACGGTGTGATTTAATTTAATTTAATATTGTACTTATCAAAGAGAACATATCGATATATTTATGGCTAGTAATATATAAACATTTAAAGATATACGTATAGAATTCCACAATTATCAGAACTGTCTATTTTAAAAATAATTATTTGGCATTCCACGCACTAATCAGTTTTATTACTCTCCAGTATTCTGTTTTTAATATTATCCTTTTTAATACTTGGAAAATCCCACAATATACACCCATTAACTAAAAACATTCGTAATTCTACTGCATATACTTTAAAACCGCATATAAAGCCTCACGAGCAATTTAAAAATAAAAAATAAAAAATTCATCCGTCTATAAGTCGAGCGATGCAAATGCGCCGGCCGAAAACGCAAAATCGGCCGATTCTCACGGAGCCTTTGAGCGCCCGAGGCGGCGTTACCGGGGCTTGTCGGAGGCGTGAGCCCGGCATCAGGGCTAATTGAATGCGACGGACCCCGTCGGCCGGGGGCCCGGGCGTATACACGGGCGAAAATTAATTGCTCGCACGTCGCGCGAGGCGTCTTCATAAGATCGCGCGCCTCTAACGCGCCCCGACGCGGGGATATCACTCGGGGCCTGACGCCTACAGGACTGACGTGGGGCAGGCCCCGCAACGACTGGGCAGAGAATAACGAATTCGCTATCCCGTCGCGTCGGGGGAACCGCCGGATCCGAGATGCGGATTTGGAGGAACGCGCCCATTCGAGGAGTCGAGATTAATTTGACGAAGGAATCGGAGGGAATGAGTGGGTGGAGAAATTAATTATAGCGAGCGCCTCGCGCGTAAATTAAAGCTTTTGTTTAAGATGGGCCACTTATGTCTTTTTATGAGATTTGATAAGTGATAGAATAGCTTAGGAACTGCATTAATTAAGGTCGTTTTTCTAGTTGCAGTAGTTGCAGCTCATTTTTTAAAAAAATGATAAATACCTATAAAAAATAAAAAAATTGAAAAAGCGCGCGTGTTTACGATTGTATTTTCAAACGAATGACTATATAAAGAATCAGGAAGTTGTGGTAACTGATTAACGGCAGCTTTTTTAATTTGATGATTCAACGGTATATCCAAGGTATTTAATTTTAAAAGCCAGAACTTCAATAATAATAAAGAAAGAAGAGATTCTTCCTACATTTTCATGTAAATACACACTTTCAGTTAGGAGGAATAATCTGTTTTTTTTATTTTCTACCATTTATGATAAAAAGTGGTAATCGTCAGAATACGAAAGTAGCCAACCTCGTTTTCCCCCACTCACGCGCAATTGCGCATCAGTATATAAAGATTAAAAAGCCAGAGCATCACAGTTCACGCTGCAGTATCAGCTCTAGCACAACACAAGCCAGCCAGATTTTAATTCATAATGATTCGTCAACTTTTGATACTCGTTGTCCTCTGCCTCGCAGTCTCGTGTGAGTATAAATTAAATTACTTTATAATAGACATTTAATTTTGTTTTTTTCTGACATATTTTTTTATTTATTTTTTTTTTTGCTTTACTAAAGTCATAAGGAAAAATTTAAAAATATACTAATCGTTTATTTTCTGATATTTCTCTACACCTAGTATCCATGGGTAAAACAGTAGTCCTTGGTGCCAAGCCATGCACCTGGGGACCTTCTTATTGGTGCAAAACAGCAGAGTAAGTGTTTTTATTAAGAATTAAGAACTCTTCATTTTTCTCTAAGCTAATTTCGCTATAAATATTTTTTAGGAATACAAAAGAATGTTCCGCGCACGAGTTCTGCAACAGACCGGAGAACCAAAAATATAAAGAATAATTTTGTACAGAATCAATTGTAATTTTTTTAAAATATATTTTTTAATTATTTAAAAGGTCATACAGTGTTTTATTTAAAATATGTGAAGTGCAGAAATAAGAATTATTTAAAATAAGAAAAAATACAATGTTGAGGAAAACATCAGCGTGTATCATCTATAAAAAATGAAGAAATATTAGAAGGTGCTAGTTTAAGTTATTATTTTTAAACGAATCTCTATCATGAATCAGATTATTGTGCAGTAGAAAAGCATTACTTCTTTTAGTTTGATGATTATAGAATAGAACAATTGTTTTTGTACATTTCAGTATTTGCAAATTCAACGTTATATTTAACGGTATAATATCCAACTTGTTGGAATATAAAAACCAGAACTTCAATAGTGTTAAAAAAACGAGATTCTACCAACATTTCCACTTTACACTTCGGGTAAGGAAAAAACTTTGTTTTTTATTTCCAAGCGCTTATGTTAACTATCGTCATTTCCCCTACTCACACGCAATCAGTATATAAAGAGTTAAAGGATTTAACATCGCAGTTCACGCTGCAGTATCAGCTCTCGCTCAAGACAAGTCAGTCAGATTTTTATTTAAAATGCTTCGTAAAATTTTCATATTTATTGTTCTCTGCCTCGCAGTGACACGTGAGTATAAATTTAATTGCATTACAAACATTCAATTATCTGTTTTTTTTTTAATTTCATTTTTTATTGTTTTTATTATTAAAATTACGAAAAAATTTAAAACAGTATAGTAATGATAATAATTCTGATGTTGTTAATACACAGTAACTATGGCTAAGGACCCGCTCGTTGGTGCTGAGCCATGCACTTGGGGACCTTCTTATTGGTGCAAAACACCAGAGTAAGTTTTTGCATTTTAATTTCATTTATTTTACTTTTTATTTTTAAGTATTTTTGTAAATTGCTACAAGCTTTGCTAGTAATATATTTAACTAAAAGGAACTCTTTCATTTTCTCTAAGCTAATTTCATAATATTTTTTAGGAATACAAAAGAATGCTCCGCGCACGAGTTCTGCGCCAAACCAGAAAATCAGAAATATAAAGAATAGTTTTGTACAGAATTATTTGTAGTTATTCAAAATAAAATTTAATTAAAAAGTTACTCATAATGCACGCCATGCAGAAAGAATTTATATTTTCGTGATTTATTATCCTTTATACGCAATTGATTTGAATCAATTTACGCATCAGTCTTCAGCTGACCATCCGGAATCATCGTTCGCTAAATGACTTCGCGTCCGATTGATCGCGTCAGCCATTTCCAGTCGGGCGAGCCGTCGCTCCGGAAAACGCGGGGGCCCTTTTCCACCGAACGCCGGGCGAGCGCCTCGATTGAGCCATTCGAATTGAATTATTAGATAAGCCGCTTGTGAAACGAGCCGGAGCGACAGCCGCGCACGGGCGTGTCGTAAATTCACTGTGAAATGTCTATATCTCGCGCGATTTATGCGAGCGTGCCCGCGCCACGTGTGTTATTAAAAACAGGTGTATTTATGCGCGATCGAACGGCCGATAAGCTCGCGGAGACAAACGCGAGGGGGGGCAATTACGCGTTTTGCAATTGCCGGTCGCGCGAGCTCGAAAGTCTATTTGTTTACATGGTTTTTCCGTCGCATTTTATTTCCCGGCGTGTCATTATGCGATTGCTATGGTAATTTCGCAGATTGAGTGGATCGGCGAGCTCGAGTTTGAAACCGTTAAAATACACAGTTTACAATTTAAGCGCGCGTTTGTTAAATAAACGCTTAACAGCCGTACGCGCCGTAAGCGATACGCGAAGCGCATAAAAATGCGCACCTACACGAGCATTGATGTATACTCGACGAAAACACACGGCGCATAAGCGCGCTGGCAAACAAACCGGAGAGTAAGTACATTTTTCCCAAAGATAAGAAAATACGACGCATTGAATTCACGGAGCAAAAGTCACCGGCGTGTGAGCGCGGCGCGGCAATTAATCCGCGATTTTTCGTAATTTTCGCGCCTTTAATCGGCGCTCGTTAAGCGCATCCAGGCGCGAAGATAATGGACGGTTGGCGTGATGGAAAACAATTTTGACGTACCTTCCTGCCAGCCTTGTTATTGTGCAGATTCATGAGGCTCCTCGCGTCGCCCTCGATTTCCCTCGCGTCCAGAAACCTACGCGCGAACCTAAATTTAATTAAGAATGTTATAATGATTCCTAAAATTATAACTGCGTTCGAGGGTGGGGGCGGGGCGCACGTGCGGTTGGGCGAGTGCGTTTACCTCATTCCGTAGGTGACGTCGGCGCTGCAGCCACCCCATTCCCAGCCGTTCGGCGGCATCTCCTTTCGCGTCCTGAAATCAGAAAACGCGCCTCTTATCAACTTCGCCAGCTCTCGCTTAATTTACTCTCGCTTTTTAAAATTTATTGTCAGTTGCCCGTTTCTCGGAGAGTCCATTCAATTAGCTTATCGAGCCGAAACTCAGAATGCATACAGTTTTTCTCCCGTATCGTTTAGCATTCATCAGTAATGGTGTTTTGAGAGCAGCGATACCGATAATGTAAACAGACTCGTTACCAGTCGTCGTGACTTATAAAAACGGCCGACTAATAAGATATCGCCGGAGAAAACAATGAGTGAAAAATGAAGTAACGATAAGCGTTTAAATTTATGCATTTGCTGTCTATAAGTACCGTCGATGCACGAGCGAGAAAATAATAAAGAGAAGACGTTATGCAAGCTCGCGGCTACTTACCGTATTGTTGGCTCGCAGCCGCAGGCCGTAATGTTTCCTCGGCTGCAGGCGGCCGTCACCGCGTACGTGACACCCGCTGAACTTATCGCGTAAGTGAAGGCTGCTTCTCTGCTTCCTGTTACAAAAAATCGTCACAGATGTCAGTTAATTTGCTTGTATAACTGCTCAACAAAAAATATAATATTGCATTAATTTATCTATATTTACGCAAGAAAATTAATTTTCATCTGTATGAGTAATAATCTCTATTTTGACTAATGCGTTATGCAGCAATAGCAATCTATTTTGAGTTTCGATTGAATTTTAAATGATTTTATAGTAATTACTATTATAGATTATTTCTAAGATGTAATATTTCAACTTTTCTGATGAAAGCTGTCGGTCGATCGATCGGCGCGATGCGGATCCCGCCAGCCACGGAAAACTTTTGTGCCTCCCACGCGCCGTCTTTCCTCGCGATCGGAAGTGTACGGAACGGCCCACGCCGCGACCCCTTCGACGTAATGACGTCGATATTGATTTGCGTCCGTGAACCAGGCTCGCTGATTGCTTTCGATTGGATGCACGCAGACTGCCTCTTTAAGGATTAACATTGACGACGAAGCCACTATGCTCGATAAAATCAAATTAAGCTCTTCGTGGCTCGCGCTAAAAATAGTTTCCTTCAAACCATAAAATATTATACCCAGCTCTCCCGACGCCTTATTCCGTACAAGGTATAATCCAAAATCGCCCTTCGCTGTATAATCCCGCGGTGCTTTTAAACTACGCGAACGCATTATCGATAAATTAAATCGAGGATTGAGCGCGGCGCAAGACTCGTAAAACAATTTTCCCCCGACTGCAAATTTTCGATTTTCGCAGGTGCGATTTCCATCTTCCCCCTGCGGCGCATCTCTTTTTATGTAATTCCTCCCGCTAAAATTGCCGAGAGATTTAAGCTTGCAATTTTACAGCCACGAAGGAGCACCGATTAATCCGACTCCGGCGAAGAAGATCGCGTGCGAGATCATCTCTGCGCGTCGCTTACATATATATACCCTCGGTGGCATCTCGATGACGGACGTCGCGACGACGACGATTTTTCCGCGCGGCCACCTTCGCGGAAATCGCGCCTGCTTTATCGAAACCCCCTTCGATTATTTACACGCGTGCAGCTCCGTTGCGTAAATCAAGTGGGCGCGCATTCGCCTTTTGGACGTGAAATGTAACCGTAAGTTATGGACCGAGCTCTTCCGGCAGATCCTGAGACTCGACTAATTAATACCGGAGGAAAAAGAAATTCACGCGGATTTTTCCGCGGAATAATTGATTCCAAAGGGAGTTCGACATTAGTACGCGGGGAGAGCCTGCTTATAGAGCATTCATTCGCCCCTCGGCGCATAAAGGCCGGACGCTGGATTTTAATGGTCCATTCAGCTACTCTATAATAAACCGGACATTTTTGGCGCGATACGCGTGGGCGGCCCTGGCAAAAACTCCAATTTGCCCGGAAAATTGCGAAATCTTGCGAGGGCGCGATATTCGATCGACACGTCTTTGAGAGAAAATTTCGGTCGTCGTTGAGAGACGATGAATTTACGCTCGAGTGCTCGAATACTTTAAGCCGCCGGCGGCGGCCGTTTAACGTCGCGCGACGTCGCCGCGTGTCGACGAAAATTTATCGTCCGCGTTTTACGGCCCCGCGCGTAGATCCCCGACATTGAACCCTCGAACGATGTCGCAACCCGATCGCCTGGCTCGCTCTCTCGAGATCCGTCGCATCGATAGGCTGTAAAAAGGCTGTAAACACTCGCGCGATCGCTTCCCTTGCCGACTTTTATGCAGGCCATCGATGACCAGATAATTATCCTCCTTTCAACAAAGCAAAAGACTCAATCGCGCCTGCCGTAACAGTGTGTTTATTTTAATTACTGGTAACGACACTAATTACTAGCGTAAAAATTAAATTGTGGTGTTTATCGCGCTTTCGTATATCACCGTGGAATTCCCGTGAATTATTTCACGCTCACCGAGGCGCGAGTTTGCACCCTCCAAAAAAAAATCCCGCAGGATTCAGCATCTGAGCCGTAAATGGAGGTGCGAGAGCGCGTGAGAAAAGTCCGCCCGGCGAATATGCGCTCGCGAACGCGCGAGAAAAGGGTGGATGACGCATGAAAAGAGGAGGCCCGCGGAGGATATTCCGTATTAGGCGTGTGCCGCCGATTTCGATCTATTTACGCGCGCGCATCGGAATTTCAAGGCCCTCGATTAAATTGGACCGAGAGAGCGACTTTACATGTCGAGGGCCGCGACTCAGCCGTTCCCCCGCGAAGATCCATCGAGCCGCGATAAAGTCGAATCGACCGTTTGATGCGCGTCGCGATACTAATTGAGCCTGTCGAGAAAATCGAATTAGCAGTCTTTATATAGGAACTGACGACTGCAAGATTGAAAATTGCAAAATTTTGTTTTATTTTATTAACTTGCGAGTGAATTTTATCGAGGATTCCATTATTATCGGCAGTTTTTATATGCATGCCGAAAGAGTGAAATGAGAAGAATTATATCAGAGGAGTTAAGGAGATTTTCCCCTACTCCTGTAGTTGGAAACTCTTTGTTCGTGCAGCTATAAAGTGTTGGAAGAAAATAAGACCGCAGCAGTTTCGAGTTTTTAGTAAGTAGTCATTGGTATTCTTGTACAATGTCTCGAAAATTTTTGTTTCTCATTGTTTTGTGCCTCCTCTTTTCACGTGAGTATAATAAATTCATTAATAATTATACAGTATCTAATGTAAAATTGTTAGAATTAGAAATGACTCATACATAATAGGGTCTAATAATTTATTATTACGATTTTAGTTTGTTTTCGAGTAAAAAAAGTCATGATTCGACTACAATCGAGTTACTCAGTCACGCATTTTTTTCAAGTGAATAATATTATGCATTATGTGCTCTTTTGCGCACATTTTAATTTTAATCACATTAACATAAATTACGTTATATTTTATATATAAAATTTATTTTCTTGTTATATTTAATGTGATATTGTTACGTACTTTTCAGAACATATTAATTAGATTTTAAGTTAACTAAGTGTAGTATTCCATTCTATATTTTTCTAAATATATTACAGTGTCATTTGCAGAAAAAAAAGCCCTTGGATTAAACCAATGCACTTTTGGACCATCATACTGGTGTAATACACCAGAGTAAGTATCTCAACTTTTTTAATCACAAAAATTAATTTTACATGTTAGTTTGAAATACTCTTTTTAACTGTCAATTTCTATTTTTTCAGAAACATTAAAGAATGCTCAGCAGAGGAATTTTGCAAGAGATTTAAAAAGAAAGAATAAAAAGAGTGGTACGACGAAAAACTATTTAAATGTTCGTCCAAAGCTTTGTTAAATAAAAAACTCGTTAATTTAAATTATTCATTTTCATTCACAGTTTTCTAATTATTATAAGATTGTTATGAAATCACTCATGTACTTTGTTTCATCTAATTTCGTATTTTCAAATCATTAATAATATAAAAGTTTAAAAAAACGAAAAATTTAAACGAATCTAAAAAAAACATCGTTTCATTACAATTTGCAAATGGCCTAAGCAGCGCCAACCTCTTATGATCAATTCACATTAATCTCCCCTAATCCAACGGATAAAACGAAAAGTACATCCCGAGGATTAAAGTCGCATATCGGTAAACTCGATCGCAAAAAACGCTAAATGCACTTACGCTCAATTTAAACTGCTGGACATTATCTAACTCGACATTTTACGATCCATAAAAAATCAAAAGTGCGACTCGCAAAGTAACCGCATTCCAGTCCATTTATGAAAGTAAGTCATAAAACGCACGTCAGCTTTTCATCCGTTTTAGCATTATACGCGTGCGCGTATTATGTAGGTATGCGTATCTTTTAAAGAAACGCGCATCTTTCTGCGCTCGTATTCGCGGCATTATCCGAGCGATACGTGCATTACGAGCTCGAAGTGCATTCCGACCCGAGCACGTTGCAGTAAAATCACGTTTAAGGGCAGATGCGCCTCTGCCTACAGATTCTTAAAATATAAAACTCGGACTAATATTTAATTTTACATTTATGAAATATGCGATACATTCCGACTTTACGGCAGCTTTTACACGTGTAAAAGCTTTTCGATATTAGCCAAGATTATTGTTTCTCGTGTTAAAAGAAGAATAACAAAGATGCAATACTTTTCGAGCTTCTATTTCTGAAACGAAAAAGTAAACCAGGATTTATTCAAATCACCGTAAAATAAATTGAAGCCTGTTCCCATCTTGCAATTTGTCATTTTTCCCCGCAACTAATTGAATATTTCATTCATCTTGGAAGCAGTTTCTAAATGTTAGATGAAAAACCGTCGTAAAGCAAGAAACCGTTTACCGTCCTACGTTCTCTTCAATTTCACGCGATCGTCTTTAGAATTATTACCGGCGACTCGCATTCGGTGTAGGTGTTAATTGAGAAAGCGCGAAAGGAAGCGCCTGAAAGAAATTCCCCCGAGGTCGCGCGCATTGTGCGCTGCAGCAGCTGCACCGACGAAACGCGATATTCAAACACGAGCAAAACGCGTTAAATAAGCGAGCCCCGTGAAAAAAAGGCCCCCTCCGCCCCTGTAAGTAAGCCACTCGGAGATGCAAGTAGGCTATTTGGCGACGAGGTACGGCGCTTCCAGGGGATTAATTTCGCGGCGGCTATTTTTCCCGCGGGTGCTCGAACTTGTTTCAACGTTTTCCCCGCATGTTGATTTTATTATCGCCATAAATTCGGCCTTTAAATGCCATTTAATATTGAAAAACTGCGACATATGTAGATCAGTCTTGCAAGCGCGGCGTAAAAGTCGTTCTAAATCTTAAATATCAATAAAAGCGATGTTAAAAATGTAAAACAAACTGTAAACGCCGCTGGGACAAACTCGTTCCCCGGCGACGTATAATCAATTCGCTTGTAATTGGCATTAAACGTTCTTCAAAGTGCATAAAACCGAAACTCCTTCTTTTACTTAGAGCGCCGCGGGGAAGGGATCCGCGCGAGCGAAATAATGATTTACGGTTCCTATAAAAAAAACTTTTACCCCGGCCCGAAGATATATACACCTTATACGTGTACGCGTGTACATCTCGAGAAATGTTGGAAAAAAGAGAGGGAGAAGAGGAACGGCGAATCGATCGATCGTCGCTGTGATTTAATTTATGTAGTCCTGCGGATTTCTTTTTTAAGAGACGCGCGCACAATCCCTTAATGGGCCGTGGGGCCTTAATCGCGCGTGGGCGATTATTTACGAGGAGCTGCCTAAGTCGGACAATTAATTCCATTGCAACACGGAGTCGCGATGCGGCCGCTCGATTAGCGCGAATCCATGCCGCGGCGCTTCTTACTTCCCCGTCGATTCGCATCTCGCGCGTGTCAACTCGACTTCTTTTCGTTTTCACTCCGAAGGGATTATCGGTTTCATCGGTAATGCGTCTTAATGGGCGACTTTTCTTTTTCGTTTTTCAATTATATCGAGTCGATATTTTCAAAGTTTATTTGTTTCTTAAATGCTATTTTAAACGAGTCAATATTGAAATATTTTAGATGAGCTTGTAAAAAAATACACGGTTCATATCGATGTTTTCAGTAATAAGGGAAGAAATAAATAAACGTATCAGTGCTGGTTTCTTGTTAATTGGTGGTAATATTTTTTACTTTTATATTCAAAATCCATCTACCGATGGGCGGCTTCGTAGGGATCTCTAAAAAAGTAAGGTACGAGAGAAATCGCCGGAGGCTGAGCTGCCGGTATACCTCTAACGTGGGAACCCATGAGATGAGTCAGTTTAACTTTCATAAATAGCCCTTATTATGTAATCTCCGTAGTTTTTTCGTGATACTTTATTTTTTTATAATCACAAATTAGTCGTAATATTCGTATTAATTTTAGATGTTACGTAATAATTTATAGTAGAATTGTAGATACAGTAGAATGGTAGAATACATTGAATACTTTTTCTGAATCTTTTTATTATCAACAGTTTTATTTATGTGCACTTGGCTTTATTATATGCAGCTCCCACTTCTTGGTACTTTTAAATAAAGTCTAAGCTATAGTCATAACTAAATAATTTTATTAACAAGGCATTGTTAGGTCGTGAGGAATAATTGCTCGTGCTAAGTTGAAACTGACACTTTTATAACCACCTACTTCCCCCTTTCGCTTGATATTATTAAAATTGATAGTTTGGAGCAATATAATTTTCTGCTTTGAAATGAATTAATGATAGGGTATTTTCCTACTTTTTATTGTATTCATTATCTAACCTTTTTATTGGCGACGTATTCGTTAATTATTATCCTGCAGGAATAATAATTTATATTTTCCGATAATTTTAATAAAATAATTAAACACGCAGTAGACATATTAATAGAGAAACTGAAATGGAAAAAGACATTAAAACAGCAGATTGACTCGCGTATAAGAAAACTTGCTTATTCATAATAATTATTTATACAAATAATAAAAAGGTGAACGGTATAATTCTAAATCATGGTAAAACATCATAATTTACGTTTAAACCATCTTAAAAAAAATTGTTTTTTACCGCAACTTATGAAATTCCATCATGCGTTACCCGCTATCTCCCGAAAGAAATTAGCAACACGCTTTCCTCCAGTCCCATTCCCACAATTTACATACGGCAATTACATGTAAATCGACCGTCAATCGAAACTCACGCGAGCGCCTTTATTATCGTAAGCTCAAGAAAGTGAGAATACGTCACGGCGAACTTTCCACCTACAACCTCGGCGTCATTATTAAATGCCCGCCGGATTTTATGCCCCGCGAGCTGGACTTATTATAATACAGAGGTAACGA
Organism: Eurytoma adleriae; assembly: GCA_900480045.1. Lineage (NCBI taxonomy): Eukaryota > Metazoa > Arthropoda > Insecta > Hymenoptera > Eurytomidae > Eurytoma > Eurytoma adleriae. The sequence goes on along the minus strand of UXGC01000193.1, from coordinate 133,675 downwards.
GCCGCGAGCGCGTACACGGGGCACACACGCGCAAGGGGATCGCGTGCGAGCGATAAAACACTCGGAGCGCGCGTGCGCGAAACAACAGCCTCCGGGGCGTCACTGTCTCTCGTTTTCCTTCCCCGATGCTCCTCTTTTTTGCTTTCTTTCTACCCCCGCCGAGCGCGGCGAGGAATTTCGCGCACGACCGGCTCGATAAATCCCGGCCCGCGCCGTAAATATCGCCGCCTATTCATCCTCCGCGATAATAAGGTACTAATGGTATTAACGAGCCTCCCTCTTAACGACTTTATTATGTCAATGCCGGGGGACGGGCACTGTAAAATCCTCCGCGATAAAGTGTATCAATTTTTAACTACACGCCGCCTCGATCTGTTCTTTCCTCGACAGATTTATTCCCACGTCAAGAGACGTAAAATAACATTTCCTAGATTGTTTTTTTCTTTTATATAAAAAAAGGATTGAAGAGAAAATCCAACGTGAACAGAAACGCAAAGTGCATGGACTGGCTTCAATCAAGGCGATCACCGAGGGCCCCTCGCCGGAATGTTCCCGCGCAACTGGTTCACCTTCTCGCGCGTATTACGCGCAAAGGTCGCGCGGGGACCGGGCGCAAGGCTGCGCACGGCCGGGGCTTTCAGCGCGGACTCACTCGGCGACGGCCCGAGGATGCAATTTCCTTGACGCGCGGGATATTGTGCGCGTGTCTCCGCGACGTATTAATTGCCCCGGAGTGATGCGCGCCCGGACGAGTCCTCCTTTCTTTTCTTCTTCTTCCTCTTTTTTTCTCTGTTCTGCGCGAAAAGAGCGATCGGTGCGTGACGAGGCAGAGGCCAGAACTGAATTCGCTCAAATTGGACGCTTATTTTGTTGACTTACTTTTGTGCCACGCTCCGCTTCGTGTTTTTTCAATTCCTTCGTCGTCGTTTATTTTGACGGTCGGGAGTATCGCCGCTTTCGTGCGCGTTTATTTTTATTTCGGAATATCAATGATCGCGACGTTTACGAAATCGCACGGCGGACGTCGGCCGAGGTTAATATTCAAGCGATGTATAAATAATGAAAATTTCTATTATCTTTAATGCGCGATTCATTGAAAATCATTTTTCATTGTGAATAATATGCTTTATTAATTTGATGTGCGAATAAAAAATCATGATAAAACATTGTATTAATGAACGCGAGCCCGCACAAATATCCGCAGTGTCTCGTAAATAAAATCCGTTTGAAATATTGAGAAATTTCATGAATAATAATGAGACTCCGTTGGAAGCTCAAGTCTCGACGTTACTTTTTACCGCCGCGTCAGTAGTGTTTTGATCTAACTCGAGAACAAATACCACGGTTCGGATAAATTTACGATCATACGAGTGCGTTATTATCCGCAATAGTTAATTCACCTGTAACGAAATTCTCCAAAAGTCCGCGGGTAAGCAAAAATTACTTTCCGTATTATTCGTTGCTCAATGCGCGGTCACATTTGCTCAAATGAAATATCCCGCGGTATAATCGCGCGGAGCGTGCAGGTTTCACCGGGGGCGTCCATCGCGCCGGAAGAATTCGAAAAATGCCACGGGCGAAACGCAGAATTATCAAGCGTAATCATACACCGCAGCGGAGGGGCAGCGCCGTCCCCCGTTTTTTAAAATCGCCCGCCGCGCGCGCGCGCTTCCTTTTTTCTCCTCTCCGAAACGAAGGCTCTTCTCCAAGGCGAATCTGATTGTAATATACGAGCTAATGGAGGAAAAAAGGGGGCGCTCGAAGGGCACTTAACGAAGCTTTCATTAGCGCGGGGAATGTCGTAAATTCGCGTAAGCGCGGCCCTCCCTCGTCGAGCGCGCGGGGCAACAACAGGTGGACGCGGATAATCGGCCCTCGCGCGCGCGCGCTCCGAGGCCGCAACTATAAAACCGATCGTTCGCCCGGCCGAGCGGGCATTTTAATATTGGGTTACCGTAATAAAGTTACAACGCTAGGAGCGCGATGTATGTTAATTATCGAACTGTTATCCGTCTTTTTACGAGCTCGCGGAGCTTCCTACATCCCCGAGGAGAAAACTCGTCGCTCGAGCCCGCCCGCCCGATTGCAAGGCTTCCCAGTCGCTCGATGCCAGTGCAAACCGTGAACGATGCTTTTTTTTTGGCCATGTTTACATTTTATTGAGGCGCAATGCAGTATTAAGCAAAGTCACTTCGGACCGAGTTAAACCTCGATCTCGCGCTATCTCGAATCTGCGGTGTATCGGAATCTGGTTCTGCGCGGATCACCCGTACACTGTTGCGGACGCGCCGGTGCTCAAATCCTTTAATTTTCCACGGCTAATTTTAACCCGAGACGATCGCTAAATCATCGCGGTAATGAAGCCGGGGTAATGAAGGGTATTACCGCATAATCGCGCGAGCGCTCGCGGTGAAATATTAATAGTTAATTATGAACGATATCGAATCGATTTCAATCAGTGAGGAAAAAGGGCCGTATTAAGGAGGTCGTTCATCTCGATCGGCTCCCCATCCCCCTCTTTATCGGGCAATTCGTGCAGACGTAAATCACTCGGTGCGCCATCCAGGCATTACGGCGAGATCGATTGCTCGATCTGGATCGACGGCGAAGGGTTATTCATTTTAGTGACATTAGATTATGATTATTACAATGACAAAAATTCAATCGATTTTAAACCTATAAAGTATTATTTTTTAAATGAATCTTGTAAGTAGTAGTGATTTAATAGTCGTGATTTTACGATATTTAATGATTAAAATTAAAAAATCGATTATTATGATACAAAATTATTAATTGATCAAAAAGTAATTGCAAAGTCACTTGCTCAAAAGTGGTTTGTGATTAAATGTAATGAATAACCCTCTGCCGATGGGTGTTCGATCGTGTCTTATAAACACACATGAACAGATCACAGCTGTGTACTCTTTCTCTCATCGAAACGAGAGGCAGGCACAATTTCGTTTCTTTTTAAGTTTACATTGTCAAGGTAGAAGGGAGGGTTTGAAATAAAAAGTTTTGAATTAAATTTTCATTCAATTTAATGAGACGCGGCCGTATAATTGCCGATGACGATATACAAAAAGATACTGTTCGAGGTCCCTTTTCTTTAATTTTACTTTCGATAATTACTAGTTTGTGACGTGGATCAATACAAATTATTTGAAATATCATTCTTCTAGTTACTATTTCAATTGGTTGCTGAACATATTTTAAAGAAGAATATTTCTAACGAAGAAGTTCTCTCTAAAATAAACTCCACATAACACACTAAACAAGTCTCCTGAACAAAAAAAAATGCAAATCACTTTTGCAAAGAAACAATAAGAAAGAATCTCGATTTCAATAAGAGAATTACAAGGGGCCGAAATTGCACAGCACGAGAGCGGCGTGTCGGCGCTCGTGGGAGGCGCGCGCCCGCGCTCGTGGGTGATGCCGCGCGCGAAAAGAGAACGAGCCGCTTTCGCGCGCGCGCGGCTATCTCCGCGAGTCGGCGTGTACTGCCACCAGGCGACGGTGTTTCCATCTTGTCGCTCCCCCGTGTCCGACAAGATCTTTATTTCGCCGTTCCAGCCGGGCCCGGATTTATCCCCGAGGGCGCCGCGGGAGTCCGCCGGCCGCGAGCCAGCGCGCTTAACTCCTCTCCTCTTCCCTCTCGTTCACTCCCTCGAAATTGCGAATTTTTTTTATTGTCAAACGGCACCCGCTTCCTGGCTTCTCGGGATTTAATTCCCCGGGCGAATTTTAAATTGAATCGCCGCGGCGACGGGGGCTTGTTATGCGAGAGTGCGAAAGACCCGCAGAGCGAGGCGGAATTTCAGGCGGTTTAAATTCCGACATTTTAATTGGGTGTTGGGTGGGGAAAAAAAAATGATCGATCCGCGCGAGGTAAGCGTATACAGTCGGGCGTGTGTTAAGCGCGAGGCGCGGTGTAATGAGCCGCGCGTGACGTTATAAGGTGGAGCGACAATGAGAGTTGCAGCGAAGCCGCGTGGCGCAACCATAAGGCGATAGTGGCGGATGATAAGCGGCCACTTCGGACGCGGATCTTTCCTTTCTGTCGAATGAATTATGCGCGCGTGCCGCTCGCTGGGCGCGATTCTCGAGACACGAGCTAAGCAAATGTTTACTCGCGATTGTCGCTTTGATTTCTATCGCGCTTATGAAGAAAATAACACTTACCTACAACTACTTCTCTTGCTATACTATGCTTTTTTTAAGATCAAAAAGCTTGAGATTATGAGTTTCGTAATATTTATCGTAAATTATAAATAGAAATAAAATTTTGAAACTCTTTTATAGAATTATGATACTCGGGAAGAAGACGATTTAGCTCCCTATATAGTTTACAAGTCAGTACAATACTAATATAAGTAATCGATTAAATAATTCCATTTAAAAAAGAAAAAATTATACCTCTGTGGATTTTATCATTTTGTGAATCATAAAATTAATTTATTAAAAGTGGGAACTTGAAATAGTCGTCAAACTCTTGTATCTCTTTCGCCGCTTCCCGATCTATTTTCTTTACAACTCCACCTACAGAAGCATTGTCCTTGTGAGACAAGAGAGGCTCATAACAATGCATCGCAGCACGTCGGTTTATTGACTAATTAATCGATAATGAAAAGATTTTTACCGCCCGCTTTCCGCACCCCATAAATCCCTGTTAATTGTCGCCGCGGACCGGTCCATTATCCCAGCATCCGCCTCGACGCGGAAAAACGCGAGCTTCGAGAGCTTAATTAGCCGATCGGCCGCCCGCAATTTGTACACGTGCGCGCCGATAATTGAGCGCGTCGCGCGCGTCTCTCCGCCTCCTCCCCCTTCCCTCTTCCCTCGCAATCTACCGTGTGCGCCAACTCGCCCCGCGCCGGAATCAGGATAAGGCCCCCTCGGAGTCCTCCGGGGGATTAATTTATGCGAAAGTCCTCTTATTGAATTCATTAATGGCGCGCGTATTTTGTGGGAACGCGACCGATACGCCCGCGCGGACCTCTGTACCTATCTCCTCGTTAAAGGCTCGCGGGGAATCGCGCGAACGATAAGCGCGCGCGCACGCGCGCCCTGTCTCCCTGCCGCTTGCTCTTCCCCCGGACCCCGGCGATAAGTCAACCAGTTGCGTGCGCCTCTCGGGACCGGGACTTTTTGCTCGGGCTCTCGCGAGCTAAAGACCGCTTTGGCCGGTCGTTTAGGCCGATATCGATTTGCAACAGTCCTGAGAACTTTCAATCTGTCTTCTGGAGGAGTGGACCGTTTACTGATGTGCTAGAACTTGAAGTGTACTCGATGCGACATTTCGAGAAAGGCACTGTAGATCTTTATTTTACTTTCGGGGTATGATTTTGACACATAATCATTTTCATCTTTCGTCAGCTTAAGTCAGAGTAGCTTTTGCTTCTTCGCAGTCGTCATCGTCATATTTATAATGTTAGCTTACTCCAATCATTAATCTTACGTCATAAACGTAATTTTCTACACATATGCAAGAGAAATACTACTTTTTCTTCCACTTCTCTTATACTCTTTTTTAGAAAAGTAGATACTATTATATTCTATTTCTTGGCTTAGAAGTTGAATAAAACTTATATGTCTATACATGTCTATTTCATGGTGAAATTAAGATATCGAATGTCGAAAAATCGTACTCGAAATACGATAGCTCTCGATCTCTAAAAGCTTCTACGGGCCACGTGTTAAGAAGACATCACGTCTTGACATTTGCGAAGCTAAGTGACTAAATTCAAATATCACAGTTAAATGAAATAATTTATCATCGAACTGCATTAGGCGCACTCGCCGAAGCTCCTCGACGACAGCTCACGTAGATACGACGAGCGCGCATGTCCGTTATAGCGCGACGTATTCAACCGTAGAAAAGCTCCGTTTTTTGCGCGCGCGAATACGAATAATGCGCTTCGAATGTCGAAGCGAGGGATTGTGTTACCCGCTAGACATCGGGGATCACGTGTACGCTCGTAGCGGGACACTCGCGCCGTATCTGGACGCGAGCGTAAGAAACTCAACACGTCGGGTGAGCCGGGCCCGAGGCGAACGGGGCCCCGCTCCTAACGAGACCTAGCATTCGCCGCGCAATTAATTGCACTCTAAGTACCGTAAATCAAACCTTAAATGAGAGCGAGCGGCAAAAAAGCCGGGGCGATGATAGACGGGTAAAAATAATTGCCCTCTTCATCGATCCTTACGTCTGCACCCATATTTTTTCCAACCTCGCCGAGCGCTGTACCTTTTTATATATTAATCAGTCTAACGGCTGCAGCTTACAACTTGTAATTTCTACCGAGATGAAAAAAGTTCGTCGTACGTATCCTTTCATTTCCAACAATAACGTGACTCGAAGTAGGAATGAGCGTAAATTGCTCGTCTGGATCTTGCGGGAAAACAGTTTGTTCGCTTTACTTGGGTTTTGCGCGTAGAAGAGCGCAAAAAAGTACCTGGGGGGACCTACCGCGCGCAGCTGGGACTGTTTAATCCAGACAAGATCGAGGAGGTCGGTTAGGCGGAACGATTAACCAATCGCCATAATTAAGACACACTCGGCGTCCACTTAGCATTTGTATAATCCGAAGTCGCCAAGGCGATATTTGCATTCGGTTCCTACATCCACGTGCGGCTCCTTAACGATTCAGGCGCCGGCGGACAGCCGAGCCCCCGTTACCTCCTTTTTCCCCGCTCAGGCTCTACGATCGACTCCCCGGCTACTAAAAATCTCTGCATCGATGATTCACATGATTCACCGTTTTCGGACTAGGATACACAATAGTCGTTTAGATATGCTCTTCTAAAATTGATTCGTTTTTAACGGTGGGCACTGAAGAAAGCTTCCTTTATTTATACAATTAAAACTCCTATCATACAAAATTTAATTAATTGTTGAAAATTTTAGTAATAATTATTGCAATCAAATACGACTAAAATTGCAATAACTGCTCTCCGGGTTTTATTAAATTTGTCTTAAAACAACTGATTAAAAACAAGTATGAGTATAATAACAAAGAATCCCGCTGAGAAAAGAGACGCGCGTCTCCATTTATCTCGGCAAGTATCCCTGCCACTTTTCATCGCTCGGCTAGATAAAGCAACGCACCCCTAGCCTGCAGGGATTCGTCCCAGCGGCAATCCGCGCGGATAAGTTATCCGAGCCTCGCGGGCCCCTCCTCCATCATTCTCCTCGCGGTGTGTAATTCGAGCCGATCGGCGTAACCCTTGCGCGCGCCGCTGCCGTTTCTCCGCGGTCGCGCGCCTCTCCACCGTGATATATTAATTTATAAACTAGTTTAGTTATCCGCGCGCGGTTTAACGGCAGCGGGCCCCCGGGGACAGACTGCCGCGTGACCATAACTCAGCCGTTGCGCGGCGATTTTCTCGCTGCAGCGACTCGATTTTACGAGCGATTTCGCGGTCTTCTCGGAGGTGGCGAATTTCTTTCTTTTTTATTTTGAGTAACGGTATCGCGGAGAGATGCTGGTCCTTTTTTTTATTTCCTTTGGTGTCTCGATGCGGGGACATCTGCGGTTGGGCGATTTCATCACTCGTTTCTTCGGATGTCTGCGCATAAATTGTTTTGCGCGCCTCGCTTCCGACGAATATAAACGCGCTGATAAGTTAATTGACGTGACGAATGTAACTCGCTGAGTAACGCTAAGCCGAACATTTAGCGCTATTTCGTAACTTACAGAACGCTGTATTTATAGATCACTTTAGTAGGTATTGTTCGCCATCTAATTTCCGAAACGCTCATTATGTAAAAAAAGTCTGGCTTGATCCCAAGATAAGCGCTGAATCTAAACGAACGCAGGTATACTCGTAAAGGTAAACCCAATAATTAACGTGTATAAAAGAATAATAAATGCGACTAGCTTTATGGCTGGTAAAAAACACTAAAAGAACTATTCTCGAGCCTTCTGGGTTTTTCCAAAGTGCGAGTCTACTTGCCGAGCAACAGATGGCAAGACCCGTTCCGGAAGCTGCGTCACGTGCCCCCACTCCTGGAGGCAGCATGTCGGGCAGTCACCCGCGGACAGTTATCGCAGGTTTTCGAAGGGATTCGAGCTTCAGCCCTCTAACGAGACGCTCGGCCTCTCGAGAGCTGATGAGTGATTTTCGGTTGCAAACAGCAGCGGTGCTAGTTTAAATACGTTAAAGTATCTCGCGACGCAGAGGCTCCCGGTGGCCTAGATGTGTTTGTAAGGCGACGAATTGCTGGTTACGAGATCTATGGGACTGTCCGCTGGGTAACCGTGTTGGTGTTAATCGGTACCTTCATTCCTACGGACTGTTGCTATTAATAGTAAGTTTTAACTTGGTTTGTTACTAAATCGCAATAGTTGTTGCAGCTTTTTATTATAATATGTCCATTTAAAGCGAACTACAGGCGCAAAGTTTAGCCTCTTTTGTTTTTACAATACTGACGTTTTCTGTTGATTTACTTATTTTTCCAACTCTCATTCAGTTCGATAGTAAAACGGTCTCCAAATCAATGCAATTTGCTTGCTTTAAAATCTATTTTATAAATCGATCCGAATATCTACTTTCATCGTACCCCCTGAGTTTCCATTTGATAACAAAGCAAATGAATCCACTTCGATTGCGCGTCCCGAGTCGTCGTAAACCCGTAGTCGAGGTGCCTCCGCGGAACGGGCTTATCTAACAAATTAGCGGGCGAGATAGCGTGGACAGAGACAGATCGATCGGGAGGCGTGATACGCATCCGCGCCTCCGCGTCCCTCCTTGAATATTCATGGGATGCGCCGCCGCCAGCGCGTTTTCCTCGCGAGTCACGGGTGTTATGAAAAGCTAATTGCGAGCCGAGCCGCGACACCGGCAGATAATGCCCGCGCGCCTCGTTTAAGCCGACGAGGCGCTGCCTCCTATAATGAGAAACTGTCTGCTTCTATTCCTCCGCGCGGGTACGGTGCGAGCCGGTACTGCACACGGTTACGGCTCTATAATGGAATCGCGGAATTTTGCATTTACATTGCTCACCTCCGCAGGCTGCCGCAAGAAGCGCGAAATTGAATGTTTTTCTCCGACGGGGAGAATTGGTTGTGTAGGATATCTCGCCGCTAATGGTTAAGCGTAAAAAGTTAAATCAAGCTGACAGAGTTATCGGAGCTAAAGATTAAGCAAATTCGAAATGAAAATTGCGGTACAACAAGTGCGTAAATTCACGACTGCGTTTATCAAGGAAGGCTGCTTTCCCACTCGGCCGGCGAATAAATTACGATTGTACCCGCGGTTATGCAAATCATCAAATTTCACGAATCGCCGTGCGATTTGCATACGCAACTTCGCCGGATAATTTTAATTATTTCTTCGGTTCCCTCGGCCCCGCGCGCGCCGTACATCAGCGCGAGATTTATCGGCGTCGGGAAATCGTCTCCCGCGGCCGTCGTTAAAATCGGCTCATTTGTAAAGCGCGGCCTAATTAATTCGCGGGCCGCCTTATCGGCCCGTGCGATCTGCGCATCCAACACCCGCCAGACGAAAAAATTCCCCTATCGCCGGTCGATCGGCAAGGACTGTACGAGCCACCGTCTCGATGTCAATTACTCGTCGTCGATGAATCGGCCGGTGGGTCGCGAGCGCACCGCGGGGGGAACGACGGCTGGAGCGACGGAACGTCGACTTGCATTACGCGCGGCTCGCGCCGGTGTCAACGCCGCGGCTCCTCGCTCGCTTCTCTCCCCCTCCCCCCGCCCGGTCGTAAACTCGTCGAAGAGCGAGATTAAGAGCAGGTGGGTGTGTCCCGTCGCCCGACGAAGACCAGTTTGCTTTTTAGCCGGAGCTATTTCGAGAACGGCTGCGCGAAGGACGCGCGGGGTGAATTAGCTCGTTACCGATGACACGCGAACGGGATTTTCGGGTCGCTGCGCGAGGTTCGTCCGCATTCGCGCCAGCCGACCCTTGAATTTACTGATGCAGCTAATAGGGTTCAGTTTTTTTTTGGAAATAAAGCGAGAGCGTTGATTTCGTAACTGTATTCTAAAACTCCTAACTTCTTGTATGTGTGTATCTTTTCGTAATATAGTTGTTCGAAATCTAAGCAATTATACGATTTTAGTGTTGATGCTGAAGCGCGTTCAAGGCAGGTTATTGCCGGTCAGAGATTTTATCAGAGATTTTGCCCGTCCGGACTGTTGCGAATTCGCCCAACAGTTACAATTGGGTGCGCGAGCGGATACAATCAGGGTCGAAATGACGTAATAACTCTCCTATTTTAATTAGAATCGTCCTCTGAGCCACGCGCGAGCCAGGAAGAGCCGAAATATATATTTTACTGAAACGCGCGACCTATACTACTAATTTAGTCCAGACACATGCTAAAAAGAAACAAGGAATAGACACGGGAAGAGGCAGGAGGATGAGCGAGGCGGCATAATGAAATCATTTTAGAAATAAGCAAGATAAGCCTTTTTTGCTGTAGGCTACGTAATTATAATGTCTGCACGGGACGAAGATTAACGGTAAAAGTAGAAGGTTTTTTAAAGTTTGTCTAGTCGAACATACAACTAATGTATTATGTATAGAGACTTAGTGTAGCTTTTATTGCCATCCTAAATCACGTGAGACGTAAAGAATCAAGGCTTCCTGTGAATTAAGCCTCTTTCTGCGACTTTGTTTCACTATCTAGCTAATGTATTGGACTACCAAATAAAAGCGAATACAATTAGCATATACTTAATCAAGATAATCGTTCATTATATTAAAACAAACGGTGGAGCAACGCAACTCTGACAATTATTGCACGATTTTACACGGAGAAAATGGTTTAATAAAAATTAACATAAATTTTTGGGGTCAAGTGACCTGTTTAGAAAAAATTACTCAAAATTATGTTTTATAAAATTGGTTGATTTTAGAAATCAGATGTTAGCGTCACTTGATTCTAACGTAGTAATTTTTACTTAACAATTATCTCAATGTACGAATTACGTCGATTCTTTGCGTAACTTAATATAGCAGCTGTTTAAATTAAAACGATCGTATATTAAAATGGTAAAAGTAATTCCTGGAATCTTATAAGATCGCTGGTTACATTACAATAATAATTTAGTTGGCTCCATTATTCATTTTTATTGTTCAAGCTTGTGTCTTAATTAAGAATAAACATTTCGTAACGTTCGTGAAAAAAGCTGTTTGTAGTATTGCTTAATTATATTCTTTGGAAATAAGTTCTTTATCTTATCATCGATAATATCATGTCACTTGTGATTTTTAGGAGAATCTTATTTAATCTGGACAGTTTCATGCTGAATTATCAGTAAGTGAGTGACACAATGGGATCCTTCAGGAATCTTATTCTTTTCAGCCTACTGGCTGAAGTAGTTGTTGGAGAAGGTTTCGGTAAGATTTTTCTCAGCATATAATTATTTACGATAGTAGCAGCAAATAAATTTGCCAATTGCATTTATAGGAATATTTAATAGAATATTCGATGGAACGCTTGCAAGCCCTAAAGACGTACCTTATCAAGTAAGCCTATTTAGGTTTTTTGTTTGCTTATATTTTTATTTTACGCCAACAGCATGTTATTCGATGATATTTTGTAGGTATCTCTTAAATCCGCGAGAAATTTACAACACTTTTGTGGCGGATCTATATTAAATGAAAATTACGTGCTAACTGCAGCTCACTGTACAATTGCGTAAGTTGCAATATTGTTTAAAAAATAATACCTGATTGAGATGCACCAAAGTACTTTTCATTTGAATTTTTAGACCTGGTATCGTTGTACAACCAGAGGAGATTCTAATTCACGTTGGTGTTGACCTCGAAAAAAGCATATCTACGCACCAAGTGGTTTCAATACAAAGGCACGAACAGTACAATAGAGATGATTCAGCTGTCAACGACATAGCACTACTCAAGGTAAATAATATCGTCTTAAAGTCTACAATGTATTAATAACAGTTTTAAATAGGTGTCGCCACCATTCAAATTCAATGAATCAGTATCTCCAGTCATTTTACCAAGACCACATGTAGTTATACTTGGTAATACAAAAGCCTTGGTATCAGGTTGGGGAAGCACAACGTTTGTAAGTATTTATTTTTTATATTTTATTCAATTTCATTTATTTTCATCAAGTGTCAAAATGTCTAATTTCAGCCAAAGTACACGGTTCCTAGAAAACTACAAAGTGTGGAAGTCCCAGTTATCAATACCGATCATTGTGAGCGGATATACGATGCGGTATCACTGCCAATTTATTCAACGCACATATGCACCCGAGTAGTTTTTGGCGATGGTATAGGCGCCTGCACTGTAAGTTTCTTTTTACAGTCTTTTTTTTGGATGATTATTCTTATTTAAAAGATTACGCTTAAAATTTTGATAGGGTGATTCCGGCGGGCCTTTAGCTATCAACAAAGTGCTAATAGGTATCGTATCCTGGTCCCGTAAAGAACCTTCCTGCGGCAGTTCACTTTATCCAAACGTTTACACAAGAGTAGCGGAATACATCGATTGGATCGAGCAGCACGCGACATAAATAAGAGAGAATAATAATCATAGTGCAATTTTTTCCAATAAACTTCTTTCGAATACCACTATTTAGAAGCCAGTATTCATTTATCAACGACCATTGCAGCGCCCGCGACTGTCTATAAATACCGCCTAAACGGCTCAGTAAAATTCAACAGTCCGTGAAATAGAGAGCGTACAATCTGAACTACAACTTTATTAACGGTCAGCGAGAAAAAGGATTTGCAGTAAATTCGCTCAATTCATTTGCACACCTGCGGCGCGCGTAGAGACCGACCAGCGCCTTTCCCCGCAACACCTCGGCCGCCGTCAGTCCCGAAATATCGGGAAACCGTAAAGTGGAAACTTATGAGTTCCGGTGCGGTCGAGGCACGCGAAAAACGCCCCCGAATGAAAAAAAAAGTGTAATGACGTGGCGGGAATTCGATAATCGCCCGTTTAATTTGCGTACCGCGCGGGGCCCCGAGGCGAGACACTTAGCCGCAACGTGTCGGGCGGCCCCGTTAATTTCGCTAATTAAGTTAGCAAACGGCGGCCTTTTAATTCTTCGCGGGCGCTTATTTTCTCGCGGCGGCAGCTTGAGCCACCGGGGAGCCGTTGCGACCGGCCGGTTTCCTTTTTTCACCCGGTCGTTCGTTCGTTAGTCACCCGCTCTTTGTCCCTTAACGAACTTCTTGCTCCGCCGTTTTTACCGCACTCGTACCCGTTAATTGATTCGATTTTCGATTTAATTTTTTCCGGCTCGACTCGAGGCTGCCGAGCACCTCGGAAAAAAATCGAGCCCAGAAGAACCGAGCAAGCGCGGCTCGAGTAATAATTCACGTTCGTATCTCGGCGGGTCGGTTATTGCAAGCCGCGCGGGTCAGCGGATAGCCGTAGTTCTTTCTCGAAACGCGCGAACCCTTAAATTACGAGCGCGGAAGATCCTTCGGTGGAGGCGAAACTCGCACGTTTATCCGCGTGAGTCACTCGCGGCTCACGTGGGTGCGAAAGTAATGAATGTTGCACTTGAACGCGACGGGAGTAGATGGCTTTGCGGGTGGCCGAAAAATGCTACCAACCATTCGGAGCTTTCTTCCTTTTTGTTTAGATCAATTTTTAAAAATCAAGAGCTTGCAACCATGGGCAATGTTAAACGCGCAATTGTTTCACGATTAAATTATAGAATAAATTCCTGACAGTAATAATGGTCGAGTAAAATTTAAATTAGCTGCTGTGCTTTATCGATCATATCGGGTATAACGAAAATTTTAATTGTATGATACTGTCAGGGAGAAAAATGACATGTTCGCCAGTTCAATTTCCGACAGGTTGAACTTAATCCGTAGGTAATCCCGGTTTAATCGTGAGAAATCGGCCCCTCGGACACCGACGGGCCCGCCTAACGATGAAATCAAAACACCGAGGCAGTGGATCTTAACGGCCACGAGGGAAATATATAACATGTATTCAGCGACATTTATGCAAGAGGATCATGTCGGATTTCACTCGTTCCTCTCGGATTATCTTGTTATTCTATATCAATTTACGTATAGAGGAATATGGATCGTTATTCGCGTGCCTCATTTTTCCTGTATGCATACATTTTCCTGAATTTAGGTCGATCAACTGAATAAGCTCGTTTGAATTTATATTTACAAATAAGTATATTTTAAAAAATTATTTCCGAGTCGTAAAAATGTAGTCAATTACAACAAATTTATTTACTTATAATTTGTGTATTACGCTGTAATTAAGGAAACTTCAGTAATAAATATAAGAGATATTTTTACAAAGTAATTTTTACGATGGAACTAGTTTTCAAATTGATTTTATTATTATGCAATAAATTTTAATAACTTTTTACTGTAGATTTTACGATCGCGTTCGCGTTTTACGTGTGATTTTTCCTTATAAGGATGATTAAATAAGCAGAAATGATAAAAATCACTTTAATTACTGCTCATTTCATAATTTTGTAGCGATTAAAATCGTGATCGAATTTTGATCGCAGATAAATAATTGCGAGCATTAAATTAATCGCGACACATTAACAATCCCACGACGAAAGAAAAACATGAAAAATATTCGCTCTCACCGAATCGCGTTAATAAACCCAAAAGGCTACAACATCCAAACTCTCTAATATACTTATTAAGCCCGCAATTAAACGAAAATAATCGCTGCAGCATCGAAATAAGAAGATCTCGCGGAACGTCGACTTCACCTCCGGGTGAACGCGCGGCAAGACAAACCGGGCGAATCAGCGAATTTCGCGCGGCTCGTTGGCTCCGCTCGTAACTCGCGTCGAACGATCGCGCATTAGCGATAAGGAACGAATAAAGTCGCGCGCGACGAAAACGCCGTGGGCGGGAAAAAGTTGGCGCGCGCGCCGAAGCGCCAAATCGTCGCGCTGCATTGTCGCGACGGCGGCTCGTTAAGCCGCGCGTGGGAGTCGCCCGCTTGTACCCGCGTGTATCCACGTGCGGTCCCGCCGGTCGTTTTGCGCCGATGTCGCGGCGATAAGGTCCGACGCGGGAGTGCGCATAAGACAATCGCCGCGGACAACTTCTGTGCGAACGGCGACGTTTCAGCGGCTGCCGAGAGCCGGCGGTTTTATCGGGAGCCCAAGTGTGTTTACACGCTCGTCTTTGCGGCCTTAAATATTTGTCTTTGCATTTGAAAAGCACACTTGTAGTATCTAACGTAGACACGAAGAAACTAATTCGAAGTGAAGAAACAGTTTTTGCGCATATCTAAATTTAAATATTGGAACTAAATTTTTTATCTAATTTTTCTCGCATAATTAATTTTAAGAAATATTAAGTTCTTTTTAATTTTTAATTCACGTTTAAGAAACAAACAATTTTAAAATTATTATTCACCGATTTAATCGTAAAATATGATTAAATTAACGCACTTATATTTGAGCGCACATATTCAAAAGTTTCAAAATTTTTCCTCAAAGTGCAAACCCTTCGCTTTCATTCCGAATAATACGAAGTAAATTGCCGAGGCGACGGCGATCGTGATTACGGGCGATTGATTAATTAGCGTCGATCCGATCGGCGATCGATCAAGCGACCGCGGGGGGGAATCAGCTGGTGGAGACTCACCGACGACAACGACGTGGCCGAAAATCTGGTTGTCGACGACGTGCGAGCAGTTCCAGCGGTGGTGGCGAAACTGGTGCCGGCACTCCTTCAGGCCGAGCTCGGCGCCCTCGCCGACTGCCGGCATCGCGTGCGGCGACTTTCTGCACAGCTCCCGCTGATTCTTGCCCAGGCCGGGGATGCGCGCGCACACCGCCGCGCCGACCACCACGGCCCCGACCACCCTGCGAACAAAAATTAATCGTCAATCACCTTTTTTCACGAATTTTAGTATTCAATGGTTCGAAGGAACACAAGATACAGATAGTAATAACTTAAAGCGGCACCGTGGACGGTCGAAATAATTACATTCATTTTTTACTTAGAGGTCAGTGTCTTATAGTGCAGATGATGTAAGAGTCTAGACATCTCTATACCGTAACACTAGAGAGTTCATAGTGTTACAGTAACAATGGGGTTGTTGACCTCCACGAGTGGTAGCCTTTGAAGAAAGTGGATCTTCTCTATTGCTGAGTGACGCTGTAATCCGTCACCACTCTCCTACACCCTTCGAAGGGGTTTATTTCGACTGTCCTTGGTACCAGTGTTTAGTTGAAACTTCGGTCATAATTGTGAAGTAAATAAATGTATAATCGCGAGAATAAAGCTTATTTAACACCCAAAAATAATTACTAAATTGCATATTGCTAATACGTTTTCAGCTACAAGATTTGTCTTTTTCATCTCCAGAGTATTAAAAAGGTATTAAAAAAATTAAATAAACCGTGCAAATTGAATAACGGATTGCAGAGCGCATCTGATTTTAAAAGAAATCTTGCACTATCACTGCGGCTTTAAATTCCATTACGAGAAACACGCTGCACCACGAATCCGGTCAAATAAAAAGCATTCGAATTGCGTCGGTGGATGCATAATCTGTGCAAAACGCGATCCTTTTATTGGATCTCCCAGTTGACGTGCCCTGTTCGCGCAGTCAAAAGGGGTTATTATGCAGCCTACAGTCAGTCGACTCGCAAAATTTCAGTGTACGTAATTGCCTCTATTATGTCGAGATGCCTCTGAAAATATATGGATAAATCACCAATGCCCTCGTAAATTTCTAACGGAAGAGATAACCCATTTTTAAAGACGTTCACTTGTCAGTACGCATGCTGTGTTTAGTAATTGATTTATTTTTGCGGGAGGTTACGAACGTTCTTACAAGATAGAAGATGATAGGCACTGGTAATGATTGGAGAGGTTTAATTTAGAGCCCAACAGCATGTAATTACGGAAAAATTTGAGTAAACATGGATAATCGATCGATGATCTACGCTGCGAAATCGGAATCCTACGGGAGTTTTATGGTCTTTCACACGTGGATCGCAATTAAGGCGGGACCGAGCACCAGTCGAGTAGCTCTTAAGTCTTCTTTAATTACGATCTTGCGAGACTCTTGATCCCTGTATTTATTGATTCGATGATGTAAGTATACGCTATTCCCGAAATTATACAATCTGCTCAACATTAATCCCCGTACGCGTTCCTCGTATTTCTTATCTCCACGTGTCGTCTGCATTACTAAATTTACTTTTTAATAATCGTGAATACGTAAAAGTTTTGCTAGAACGATTAAACGAAGCGATCTTAAATCTTTCTCGAGAGAAAAGAAGAAGAAATCCCAGCCAACCGTGTAAATCTCCCGGACGGTTTTCTCGTGGTGCGCGCCGCTAGAAAGTCAGGTAGGCGCTAACGCGCTCTTATTAATTAGCTCTAAGTCCGTCGTAAACACGCGACTTTATCATTCGGCATCGCAGCCACCTGCGCTGCACGCGCCGCCCGCGAACGGTTTTTCCGGAAGCGCCGCGGGCGCGAAAGGCTACAGCATTTCTCGCATTCCTCCCGGGGATTTATACACCGCTACCGGTCCGCGGCCATTACCTCGCTGATATATGTGCCCGCGCGCGCGCCCCGGTTTGTCGCGGTCCTTTTGCCACGGGGCCGTTTATCCCTCTCCATAATCCGTTGTATTTGTCGTGCAATCAATTACGCTTATTACGCCCATTTGAAATTGTAATCGCGACTTGTAATTTCGTTGCGATCGAAGTCTGTCTACTCCGACCGAAATGAATTAATACACCGACGAAAGATCTCATTGAGCGAGTAGTACTTTATGCCGGTATAATACCTACCGATAGTGATATGTTCCCAAGTTTCTTTTAAGACAAAAAAAATTGTAAACTGTTCCGAGACGTTTTATATTTAATAGGCTAAGAGTAAGACTTTCTTAACTGCGATATTCATTATAATCCGTGTGATTTAAGCGCCAGTGCACTGTAATCCAAGATAAAACACTGGCATTACGACTGGGAGAAATTGATTCGAAAGCGAAGCGCAACCCCGTCATTTCGTCACTCTAGATCAAGTGCCGGATAAAGTAATCGCCTTAATTCGTGCCGCGACTCATCGCGTCCGACTCCCGCGGTCTGCTCACCGCTGCAGCTACAGACCGCGCAGCTCCCTCGAGCACTCAGGCATCGGGAAGCGTCCGAAACTAAATTATCGGTCAGCGCGCCTCCGGCCTTACGTAAGGCGCTACCGTTAAGGAGGCGGAGGCACCCGCGGCTATTGTACGAAGCCGTTCCACCCCCCTACAAATTACCCCCCTCCCC
The DNA here is from genome assembly GCA_900480045.1 of Eurytoma adleriae. Lineage (NCBI taxonomy): Eukaryota > Metazoa > Arthropoda > Insecta > Hymenoptera > Eurytomidae > Eurytoma > Eurytoma adleriae. Next base: position 115,428 of record UXGC01000193.1, on the reverse strand, counting down.
GCCCCGCCGGATTCTTATCGGCGCGCCGCGAGCGTCCCCACGCGATTCCGAGTTAATAGAAGCGCCGTAACAATCCCCATTATCCGGAATTCCTTTTTAATGCCTGGCATTACGGGAACGAGAAGCTACAATCAGCGATGATTGCGCGCTCCACTTTCGCACGCGGGGGGAATGCGTGCCCTCGCTCCTTCCGCTCCTTTGATTTTTCTTGCATGCACCTTCCCTTTTTTTCGGGGGGGGGCCTCCTGGATGCATTTCGCGCTCTTTCTTTTTCGCGCGGAGTCGACTCGCTCGCGCTCGAGAGGGAAAATAAATAACGTTTATGATACTCGCGCGGCCCGTGTGTGTATTTATTTGAAATTACCGAGTGCCTCGCCGAGCGGCGCCGATAAGCTCGGGAGAGCTTTAAGTAATACGGGGTGTGCGCGAGCGCGGCTTGCTTTACGAGTACGGCGTTTTAAATAATTTTTCAAGGGGTATCTTTAAGATGCGCCTCGCGCTCGTATAATGAAAAGATGTTATTTACTGAATCAGATTGAAATTCTTACTTGGGATTCCGAAAATTTTCTTGGCCTTCAGAAATTCTAGGCTGGTTTGATGTTTCTAAAAATACACTATTTTCAAGTTAAAAGTTACAGTTGCGTTTTATGGTAATTTTCTTCGTGATAAGCATCTAAACAGAATACTACTTTCAGCTGTACCGCGAGTGGCAAATGGATTAAAAAACGATAGAGTATCTGAATTATCTCAAATATTTAAATCGCTCAAATAAATCCATTTACCTTTCCACTATCATTTGTTGATATTTCTCTAAAAAAACTTCCAGGCACTTAAACGAGCATCCCAGCCGACGAAACTATATTAATCAAACTCCGCTCTTTCGCGAGCAATTGAAAAAGAGCCGAAAAAAGCGAAAACAATGTAACGACTGCTAAAGGAGCAGCGAAACCGTCGGAACATTGTTTCGGTAGTTACACGATCGTTTACATTCAATAGCAAGCTCTCGCAATATTTATCGACTGCCTCAAATAAAGGACAAATACTTGGAGCGAGGGAGAGACGGGGGGTAGAGGCGCAGGCCCGGCTTAAATAATGCGTCCCGCGGTGACAAGCGCCACGGGTGCACTTATCGCGCAATATGCAATGCAAAGTCCGGCGCGTATCGCGATCCCCGGGACCGGGAGTACACCGTGCGAGGGGGCGCCCGCTTATCCGCGCGGATATCGTCGCGAAACGGGGGAGCGAGGGCCGAGATTTATCGCCGCGGCTATTATTAGGGCAACAGGTACGCCGAGGCCGCGATCCCATCGGCTGTTTGCGCGGCTATTAGGCTTCGCCGTGTGTCGTTGCGATGCCCCGCGCGTATATACGGAAAATCCTACGCTCTTGCTCACCGGCTAATGTGAATTTATCACAGTCCGCGGGATCTTATTTGTATCGAACATTTTTTTTTTATTTTTTATAATTAATCGAAATTTATTTTTCTGGGGATTATGTTTACTTTAATTAAAATGAACCTGCTAGTCGTTGCGATGGTTAAAAAGTAAGTTTAATTTCATTAAAACGTAATAAAAATAGGGATTCATAAACGCGTTTAAATGAGTAAGAATTGTGCGGAGAGAGCGAGTGTACATAAGAAGCAAGTGTTAAAGGCGACGAAGATAATGCTTTTTTACGATCGCGTGGCTGTAAGCATCGACCGTTTGGGACATGTCGTGGGTGTACCGGTCTCAGGTGCACCTACATCTCCTGCCTCCGAGTTTCACATATTCTGCGTCGTAAAGGTTTGTATCGATATAAAATTAGCGGATTATTGGATTCAGCAGTAATTGATGCCTTGTCATTTTTACATGAAAAAAAGTTAGCGAACATTTATCGACGAAAATATAATGATAATAAAGTTTTCTTAGTATTGAGAATAAAATCAGTGTAAAAATCAGCGATTGAGGTAATTTTGTGTTTTATACATTTTAATAAGAAACTCATAGTATTTCATTGCTAATATATTGTAATAAAATTTTTGTTCTCCGGATTAAAAACATCAACCCTCATGAATTCTTGCTTTTAATATTTGCGTTGAAAAGTAAAGTCTCGTATTGATAACATCTCCTTATTGAAAATTGTAAGCTGTTTTGTTAATTTATACTTCTATCAGTCAAAGTTTTTCTTATTTTAATTTCATGTTATACAACAAGTTTTTAGAATATATAAATAAACATGTCCTAAGTAACGTGCAAACGTCAGTTATTAAAAAATAAAACATTAAATTGTACAACGGTACAAGAAAAAGGAAAATCACTCTGAAAACCCGGATTGCTCGAATCACTTAAATGTATTTTGTAAATTTTAAAATGCGTAATTGGAATAATTTAATTAAAATCCCGCAAAAAATACTTAATTAATCGTCACGTACAAGATCCAAGCGCGCAACTTGCACTGCACACGTTATCTACGACATACTCCATTCTATATACTCGGTTCGCAATCGAAATCGTCCGCACAAATCTTCCACTGGGATTCAGCGATAAAATCGCACGGATTAAACGGTTAAACAACAGACAGAAATAAACAATGTCGAAAGTGGACTCCTGTCTGCTCCATGACTTCTCGGAAGCACAATAGAACCATCGACAAGATAGACGCGAGCATTTTCAATTCGTCACGAGCCGAGGAAAGACTCGAAATCCACCTGCGCGTTAGCCTCGCCCTCCCGAAAAATCCCTGACCGAGTACAGATCCATCGGTCGGATAAGCGCGAGTCCGGACCTCCCAGACGCCCCGACACTTCGACACCGTGGGCGAGCCGAAAAATCGACGATAAAGCCGTTGGACCGATCGCCGAGCTGTCGGGACGCGTCGATGTCCGTCCGCCCGGACAGGTGATTCGCGTGCAGGTGGTAAATACGTTGTGACTAACACTTTGCAACGGCCGAATTCTATATCTCTCGGGGCCTTCCCCTCCTTCACGTTTCACTGGAAGGTTTCGATGACTAGCCGATGATCGATTCCGACGTTTAGCGTCGCGCTTAGACAAAGCGACGTCGATTTATCAAATTACCTAATAGCCGGTCACAATAAAAATGATGAATCGGTCCAATATAATAAATTAATTTCCTCCGAGAAATGTATTTTCTTAATCGACGCGGTACATCGAATAAATTACAATATATAAATGACCGCGATAGCGGGAAGCGTTATTGATACATCAACGGCGTTCCTCTTAAATATCCGTGGGGAATCATTTATAATCTCGTCGATACGTTAAACGAAACGCGCTCGAAAGAGAGATCCCCAGAATCCCGGAAGGCCGAGTGAAACCGCGGCCGGGGGTATACGCGCCAGCCGATTTTGGAAAGTGGCTCGGGGCTAATTAAAAGGAGGCATCAAGCCGCTGCCCGGGCGGCCGATAAGATCGCCATCGGCGCTACGTGAGAACCGATTGGCCCTTAAAGCCGTGGAGGCGCGCAGGTGAGATATTTTACGCGCGCGCCGAGTGAGAGAGAAAGAGCCTTTCCCCCGGGCCTCGCGGACCCTTTGTCTTTACGACCGGCCGACGAGCTCGACAATACAGCGGGGCCGACGGATGTGGATCGGATTCCTTCGCCCCCCCGCCCACGACTCTTCTTTTTGTCCGTCAACTTTCCTCGCTCGGCTTTGATCCGGGGCTCGTGCGTGGCGCGCGAGGCGAACGGCGTTACACACACCGGAAAACGCTTTTAGGATGCGCGTTCCACTCTCTTATTGAAAATTTTGAACGGACTTGTATATCCTTTAGTTTCGAATCGGAAAAATGCCCGGTTGTGGAAAAACGCCGTACACGGAATTTCCGTAAATCGTAATTATCCCCGGCGAGAGGAGCGTGCGAGCGACTTATCTCGCTGCGGCGGAAAAAAACTTCCCACGCCCGCGAGCCGGGCCTGCGGTGCAATCGCGGGCGATGATCGCGGGACCCTCTCCCCCCTTCACGGCGAAGTGTAAAAAACGAAGGGAGCCGAAGAAAATGACGAAACGACGATGAGAAGAAAAAGTGCGGCCGATCGATTTCGATCGTCGGCCAATTACGCGGGAATGCGCGGCTATCGCGCGTCAATGGATTAAACGAGGAGTCCCGAGTGACAAGTGTCTTATCCGCCGACGATGCGAGCCTCCGTGCGCGCTGCTTCTCCCTCTCCCCCTCTGGTTCGCCGGTGCATTTATCCTTTCGCCATCTCACGCTCGGACGTGCGCGCGTGCACTTACTTGCGCGCTGGGAAGCTGCTCTTGCGATGTTTACGCGACGGACGCAAATGTTGTGGCGTTCGCTCGGAGATTGATGAATTGATGAATTTGTTGTCGACGCTGCGCGTAATTGACGAGTCGTTACTCGCGTCGGCAAGTGTAAGCGGTCGGAAACGAAATTTAAAAGGAATCATCTCGTAAGAGAGTCTGACAAATTGAGAAAAAGAAATATTGTAGACTGTGAAGTATCTGCAGTTATTTTACTTTGAGATGATGACAATAAGCAGTTGGAGATGAAATTTAAAAAGAAACATGTTATTGGTGAGACCTTGAAAAATTATTGGTGAGATGTCTACAATCTTTTCATTTTTATTGATGCCTACATTTTTCAAGAAGAAATGAAAGATTGTCTATTATAGTGCGGTAAATTTTAAATCAACGATTACATTACTCAAAATATGAAATTAAATTAAAATTCTGAAAAAAAATTTAGTGTAAAAAGAAAACAAAAAATCCATTTTTCACACCAAAAACCGTGACGGACGCGAAATCACAAATAACATCAAATTACCATAATTTACTCAACAGTTCGTAAAACCACAAGAAGTCATTACTCAATACAACACCGAGGCGCCTCACCCGCGCGGAGAAACGAAATCCAAGCTTCGCCTCCGGAATATAAGAAACTCGGCAGCCCGTTCGCTCCCGATTCCCACGCGTCCCGTACGTACTCTCGGGCGCGCGAAAAGCGCGAAAGTCCCCCGGGCGCAATTTCGAGCGGCGCGTCGCCGCGAGTGAAATGTTAACACGGAAATTATGCTAATCCGCGCGGGCTTTGTTCGCCGCGGGGCCCATGGGCGCCATTAATCATACTCGCCGGGGCCCTCGCGGTTTTTCGGGCCCGCGCGCTTCGTGGAACCGAGCAGCGCGAGCCCGAGATAGATCTCGCGCGCGAGTACGTGACGCGAGCGGACTCCTCGCTAAGTCCCTTCGTCTTTTCGCTAATTTTGCATTTGAGCGCCTTCGCGTTTACGAGCCGCGCGACGTATGTAAATTATGATGTTATGGAAATCAGCGATTCTTTTTTTGGAATGCGCGGTTTTCTCTTTTAAAGAATTTCGTGAATTACGTTGACAGATTTAATTGCGGTTTCCTGTATTGTAGAAATCAAAAGATAACAATTTTTGTCCACTTGAGAATAATGGTCAATGAGTAATAATCTGTATAAGTAATCGGAGATACTGAAGTTTTGAAAAGGAAATTGTAAATTAGAAATTTTTCATCGCGCGGGTAAAATTTGTTATCAGATCAATTACTTTTGCATTGAATGAGTTGTCAATGCAATCGGCAGCCGACAGTGTAACCTTGACGCTGGCTACGGTACCTTAATTAACATTTTCAGGTCTCGAGCGTATAGGAAAAGAAAAGGAACGCTCGTAAAGAATCGCGCGGCGATCTAAAAATATTACCTTTCAATTCGCCGGCGGCTGGGCAGTATTCACAATCAAAGTAAACTTTATCGCTCGTATACATTGAGAAAACGCGCCGTAAATTACTAGATTACCGAGATCTCGAATTGTAAATTCATTATTATTACACAATCCCATTCGGTTTCCTCTACTATTTAATAAACTGAGCCGGTGCCATTGCGGCTTTTACGGCGACTCTTATTTTCATTAATTTTCCTCCGCGCGGAGAAATCGCACGCGCGCGTCCCTGCAATCTCCGCATTAAAGCGCCACGCACGGGTTTCTCGCCGGAGGCGAGTTTCGCTTCCTCGTGTCGGGGAAACTTCTTTTACTCCTGTTGCTCTCGACGCGCGGGAGAGAGAGACATCGAGATTCCGGAGGATATGTTCCGCGCGTCTCCCGGAGGCACGCGAGCTCTACGACACTGCGTTTTTTACGAGCGCGAGATTCTTTTTTTTCATCCTTCGAACGGTATTGTCGTATAGCGATCCTCATTAGAAGGCATAAATATCGCCGCGCTCGTCGAAATTCGAAGGTTTACGGGCAATTACCGGGAGATATCTTATTCGAGATCGAGATCCCCGCTGCGCGCGCTCCACCGACGCGCCGTAACTCGGTATAAGCGTTGATGGCGAAAAATGTGTAAGCTCAGGTTCGATAGGTATATTGTCGTATACCGGGGATTAGGTTACTCCTCGTAAACACTATAAAGAATAAGTTAATATAGGCAGATTGCATTTAGATAAGATAATTGAGCGTTAAGAGATCTTTTTTCCTCTTTAAATTAATATTGGGTGGTAGCAGTGATTTCCTTATTAATAAATAACGTACTTAGTTCTAGCGTTTCACAAAACGCGGCGCATAATGAAATTGCATAATTTGATTTATTTTCGAATAAAATTTACATCGCAAAAAATCTGTATATAAAGCGCTGCGTTTCTAAACTTAGCAAAGCAATATTTCATCGGATAATAAAAATAAGCTTTATGCTTAAATCCGGGCCACCCAAGTCCCATCGCGCAGATTACACAGTGCACCGATCGCGCCGAAAAAAGCCGCGCGATAAATTGTTTTCCCTCTCGTTTGAATAATATCCCCGCACTCCGCGTCGATGTATAACAATCGGCGACGATAAGCCGGCCTCGCAAAAATATCACACCCGGCGAGAGAGAAAGATCGAGCGGCACAAAGCCCGATGCCGCCGCGCGGATCGATCGATCGATCGACGGCCGCCGCGGGCTGTTATACTCGCCGAGCGAGCGATAACATGGAATTACAAGGGCCGCGGTCCTTTTTCCGCGCGGAAATCGTCCCCCCATGGGCGGCGCATGCGCCGGTGCTCGATTCAATTTACAATGCGGCTTTGTTTCGCGCGGGCCCGAAATTATCATACGCGCGACGGCCGAGCGGGGCATTATGTCGAGGAGAGGCGCCTGCGCCTCTGAGAGGCGATCCGGGAAAAATCGCAATTGACGAGCGATTATGGGCGTCGCGCGCTTTTCATCTTGCCACGCTCGAGCTCGGCCCGCGGTCGTTTGCTCGCGGTGTTATTACGCGCTTTTTCTCGGCGGAGGGGAGGGATCGAGGCTCTTTTTTCGGCTCTTTCGCGTCGATCGGATGGTATTATGCGCCGTAATGGCTATAGTAGTAGTGCATCAGTATCCTATGTTTATCTTCCCGGGTTTTGTTACTCAAAGGCTTAAGAGGTCAAGAGCATGGGGTTGTTTAGGTTTGTTATAAATCATACAAGTGTACAAAAGTAATTAATTATTTTACTTTCTAGATGTGTTTTGCATATTTAAGAGAAGCCAAACTCATTGATTTTAAAGTTCAACCATTTTTCAGCCAGTAGATAAATACTACAGTTTATTTGTAAAACTATTAATCATTAGAACATAAACTTCGGCTTGTTTAATTTTTAATTATAAAAACATATTTCCCATAGTTTCAACTAAACCTGCGATTAGAAATTCTGAAACTTTCTGAGATTGATTTTAATTATTACATTTTTTCTGCTATCTATGAAAATCGTGATTTATTCTGTACATAAGCAGACTTTTAAATGTAATTTAATAGAATTCACATCTCCGTAAGGGAAAAATAAATAAAAGAAAAATTTTCGTTCCCATATAGCCCAGGCGACTTTGAAAATCAAAAGATCGTACAAGGCATACACGATCTCTTTGCTCGATTTCGCGCGGGGTACGATTATCGGTGCTCGGAGGGGCGGCCAGCGAGGTTCTCTCGCGTGCGAAAGCGATAAATCCTCGCGGCGGAGATTTCGATAGGCCTTATAGCAGGGCATTATGCGCCCGGTACATACGTACGTACACGCATTCGCCGAAGATCATCGATCTTTGGTCCGAGAGAAGAGTAAAGAAGGGGGGGGGGCGTGGGGAGGAAGAGTATATAAGGTATATATTGGCGACTGCCGATAAGCTGATTTATTTTTATGGTCCTGAGGGAGACGCGGTGCACCAGGGAATTTTTAGGCGAATTTTTGCTGGGAGCGCCTTATCGGCGCGTTTATGGCTCGGTTGAATATAATTTATTCATACGCGCTCGCGGCTGTCCTTTATCGGACTAAATAATTCAATTAACGCGACGAACCCGACCGTGTTTTCCTTATCGCGGGGAAGCGATTCTTCTCGGGCGGAGGTTCATCCTTGGGAAAACGGACGGGGTTAATCTGTCGGCGATCGTATTATTGACGGGGATAGTGCACACGTGGGAACTGAAGTACTAAAAGAAGTTCAATATTTTTAAATTCACATTTCGACGAACCGATTCCAAAAAAATTTTTCCAAGTTGCTTTATTCCTCTTGTAAAACTTGTTGATCTCCTCATCGATTATTTGTGAATAACGTGCACAGTTAAATTGAAAGTAATTCAAGTAATCATCCTGGAATTTCTCGAAGCAAACCGATGCCACTCACTTTCGAGTAAAAAACTCGCGAGTATCTCACACTCGATTTACCCGTCTCGCATTTTTTCACGCGCAGTCAAGCGAGCGCGTGCAGTCGGTCTCGTGCATCTTCGGAGATCGCCGGAAAGCAGCCCCGGGATGTTTCTCCCCGGTATTCTCACGAGGCTCCGGATGGTCTCGCCGGGTTATGATGTACAAGCCGTGCATCACGCCCGGCGGCTCGTCCATTCGCGCGACGACAGATTGAATATTGCGCGGAAAGCGTCCGCCCGATATTTATTAAGATTGGACACGGGACTATTGCGCGCGGCCGACCAAAGATCCTCGCGAGGATTTAAACGTCCACGCGAGCGGCGGTAAAGTCTCCCCGACCGCCTCAAGAAACTTTTCAAAGTCGTCAATTCATTCGCGCACTGAAATTGTTTTACGAACTAACGATCGCGAAGAGCAACTGTATACACGTATTCTAAAGCTGGATTATGGCTGTGTCCATCATTGCCACGCGAAGCGGCGACAGCGGTGCGATGCTGAAAGGAAGCCGTCAGCGGATTTACGGAGCCCGTCGAAGATCGCCTCGCGCGATGCCAAAGCGGGTTTACGACTCCCGCGTCGTCGCTGTGTCCGTAAGGTCGCGAGCGCGTGGGTGGCGCAGGTGTCTGCACGGTAGCCGGCGTGGATCCGGTCGCTTCTGCTGACCCACTCGCGCTCTTCACGAGCGCGCGCATTCGGCTCTCGCGCAGCCGTTTTTCCACTTTCTTTCGGCGCGCGCGCCTTTACGGCCGGTTGCGAAAATGCGCGATGCTCGCGCGCCGTATTTTTTTTTTACGACGGCGACTCGCGGCTTTTAACGACGGCAGGGATTTACGAGCGGTTAACCGTATTTATATATGCCTTCTCGTTGTAAAAATTGCTCAATCTCGGGCTTCCCGGGAGCGCGATACGGCCGCTTAGCGGCAATTACATAATGGGTTGGTATCGCGCTTTTTCTCTTATTTGGACAGCAGGGCGGAAACGCCGAGTATCAAAGGATGTCGGATTTATTGGCGGTGTAAAACGAATGTTAAATTTTTCGTATCGAGGTTGAATTTCGCCGCGACGGATACTTCAGAAAGATACGATAGGAATAAAATTTGTTTACGACGCTGTCGATTAAATTTTGTCGAAAGTGTTACGCGTTACTTCGAATTTTTCACGGACTGTTCCGAACATTTTTCCGAAGGAACCGAAGTCAAACTTCTCCGATGTCCGTAAAAAAAGAAATCGCGAACTCAGCCAAAGTACAGTCGCCCTCGGTCCATAAATCCTGGCGCACCGAGCTTAAAGAAAGAGACTACACCAAATACCATTTTAAAGGGACGCGCTTACATACGCCAAGAGGGGGAGAAGGTGGAGGACTCGTATTACGTTACGAGGCGCAGTTACCGCGCGAGAGGACAGCTAGGGCGCTCGCATATAAATTCGCGGTGGTCCCGTGTCTTCGCCCGTATAAGCGCGCACGCAGATATGCCCGTAAATCGGCGCGCACCTACCTTCTCGGGAAAGTCCGCGATTAAAGCGCACATTCGGCCTCCTTCTTTCTCTCAAGCACCCGCACCATTGTACAAATCGAACCCTCGCGAATTTGACTCATCTTTAGTCAGGTTCCGAACGAATCCAGGCGTAAGCCGTAAGGCACATCCGGTGCTGGACGTAATCATTTACAATTCAGTGATGACTTTTTTTCCCGGTAACGACTTCCAGGTGCTTAATTACGGGAAGCTTACGCGATCGGCGTGGCATTGGAGCGAAGGAGTAAAAAGCGGTCGGGAAGATTCCTGCGCCGTCATCGAGATTCCTCGGGCGGGAATCACCGAGGATATACCGGGAATTTGGACGCGCGAAGAGGTCGCGAGGCGTCGCGAGATAATCTCCGGGGCTTCTCGCTCTCGTCATTACCCCCTCGACCGCAGCGCGCAGCTCCTTCAGAAATGACTCATACGCGACCCCAGTGGCCCGATAGGGATCAGCTCGTTAAACTCGCTGAATTTTGCGGTGGCGTTTCTCTCTTTCTCCACGCGAGCTTCGCTACGTCGCCTTCTCTTTTCCTTGCGCGATGAGGATGGTCCACGACGCTGCTCTCTCCACTTTTCTTCTACCTCCTTTTTTGACGTGATACGCCATTTGACCCCCAACCCTTTAGATCCGCATTTTGAATCCAAAATTTTTCACTTTCTGTGAAGATGAATAAGTGAAATTGACTTTAATCTGGTTATTTAACGTCAAAAGTGTTACATTTGTCTTAAAATTCCTCTACAGGTACCATCCACCGTCGACCCGCTCCAAGTACGAAAAGAGCTGTAAAAAAATGGCACGTCGCGAGGTTTGAAAACGAATATTCGTAGAGCAGAAAAGTGGTAAGCCCCGAGCGAGCGCGCAGAGTCACGCGCCTGACATTTCGGACGTGCGATCGGCCGAGATACGGCAGCGCTTTTAAATCCATATGAATGCATCGCGACCCGCGGGCCCGGGGATGTGCACCGCGACTGAAAATGCAGTTTAATGTGGGAACTTTGACGTGACTCAGGGGCTCGCTCGCTTGCCTCACCGCCGGCATTCGTTTATCTCGCCAGGCTATCTGCGCTCCCATTGTTGCGCACGCCGCACATATTTATTGCATTTGTCCCCTCCCGCCCCCGCCCGCAAGCCACGCCGCGAGGTGCACCCACTTCGTTCGTTAACTTTTTGGTGGCGCAAAATTCGCGACGGAAAATATGCCGGGGGTGAATGTATAGCGCATAGAAGTTGCTGGTGGGGATTCGGGATCTCCTCCTCTTCTCGTCTTCGCGGTTCGGGAGTCGAGAAACACTGCTCGCGCTTGTAGCTGTCTCGCGGGCGCATTATAAATTTCATAGGCAGGGGAGGAGATAGCTCACGGGAGGTGCGGAGATTTAGATAGCGCGAAAGAATTTGCTATTACAGCTCGGCCTCTTTTTTCATTTTGCGCATTTTTTACGACCACCGAACTCAGCGGCAGTGGGCACCCGGGTCGTGCGGTCAGCGTTTTGAGAAAAAGGAGCGAAGGTTTTTCTATTATTTTTTAAATTTTACGTCGAAGCAGACTCGTTAATGTTTTTAGATGGTGATTTTCTGTTATATGTCTCAATCGCGTCGTCTAGAAATTCCATGGCGCCTCGACAATATAAAATTTTATTTTTGACCGACTTAATATGGGAGGATCTAATGTGGCCGAGAAATGATCATAATTTTTTACTGACTTGTTCCGAGGAAGTTTCACCGTGGCTGATGACTAGGACTATTGGAGAAGCTCGTATCGATGCCACGGAAATTCAAAATTTTTTTTTCTCGCGCTCGAGGCGCCCGATTTCGTTTTTACGAGAATTTTATCGGCCGTTGTGTAGATCCGATGACTCGGACGCTGCAGGCTTTCAGATTTCAAAATAACTTTTAAGTGCGGCCCCTTTTATACACGAACGCGCATTTGACACGCGTAGAACTGTACGGCGACTGATATTAAAAGCCAATTTCGGCTTTTACCGACGGGTGTGTATCGCGAATTGTAAAGTTATCGATCTCCTTTAAAAACATCTATATACACTTTCCTCGTTTTTTTTTCGAATCGACTCCCCTATTTGACTTCACGATAAATTTTACGATAATTCAAGGTGGCATTTTATTATTTAAAACGTCATTCTCGTATTAACAGCCTCGCCAAATCCAAAGTAAAACGCAAAACGCGTAAAATAAAAAGTATCGGAGAAAAAGCAGCTAATCCTCGGGAAGAAAACAGATCTGCATGTGCGGTGCGATACCCACACCGAGTCCGTCTGGAAACGAGTTTTCCAATGCTCGCCGAGTGATTTTTACCCCAACGCGATAGCGATACTCGCAAGTACGTCGATCTCCTTTTAGAAAGTCAAAACTCAATCCCTCCTCGGATGCTCGAAGCCGTCCACCTACTTCTTGGGCGCAGCGCGCACACCCGAGGCGGCGCACGCCGCAGCCCACTTCGACGCGCCGCGAAAATTGCGAGGTGTCGGGGGAGACTTTCACTCCCACGCACTTACGTGTAAGTGTCTTTGGAGGAGCGACTATTTGCTTTTGAAAATTGAGGCGGTCAGTTCATTGTGTTTTCGAGTAGAGTAAATAAAGCAATTTAAGCAGTGTTTTCGTAGTGGCTTATCGATAAATACAATATTACTTTAGTGATTTTTGGGTAAACAACAACAAACAGTCCTTCAATTTCCTTTGTAAATATTTTACAACTTTTAGTAAAACTGTTTCTCAGTGTAGTATGAAAAGCAGATGATTTCGAAACGTGTCAAGCTTGTCGCTTAAGCGCAGCGAGGTGATGAAAAAGATGAATACGTTACATATAGGTACGGTTTTTTCAACACGCTCATGCAAGCGAAATTCGGCAATAATAATTTAAGTTGTACATAAAATCTTTGCAGTGTATATAAAAATACATCAAAGAAGAAAATATTGAATAAACCCATGTTTTTTCAGAAAATGCCTAAAAAGTCATATTTCACACTCGGCGTGTTAAAAAATCATTTTTAAATAAAACATTTATTCTCGTAACAGCTATTCTGCTGTCATAAATTCAACGGACCTCTGAGAATCCCGACCAACGAACCAACATAAAGAAAAATCCCTGAAAAGCCAACAAATGCCTCGTTACTTTCCCGATAAAAGAAAGAAAAGACGAGCGGGCAGTCGAACAGCCTCCTTATCAGCCGCACGAGCAAGAATTTCGTGAAAAGTCTGGTAGAACACGGGGCTGGATTTCGCCCTGACGAGCGAGTGACAAGCAGCCGATCCCCCGTAGGTAGTGTCCGTCCGCGGGTACCGCGGCGCGTTATACACGCCCGCCGAAGACAAGAAGACGCTCGTGAACGGGGGAGAGCCCCCGACGAAATCCGGCCATTCACGTCGGTGCGTCCCTCGACTTTTCCCCTGCCCCCCTTCTCGGACAACGGAGGACGCAGTCGTAACGAGCGCTGAGTTATTGTTTTCATGCCGACACGCAGAGGCTTTTAGGCGGCCCGACGGGGCCTCGCGCTATCTTCGGCATCTGATCCGGGGGCCCCGGGGCGAAAGCGTAGGTGGCGAAAACTCCGGAGGCTGGCGCCTCAAGAATTATTGGCCGGCGTCTACCGGGTCCCCGTCAAGTGCCAAAGCGCAACGGCTAATTATGTGCTCGCCGGGGGGAGGAAGACAGGGAGAGAGAGCGCCGCTCGGTGAGAAAGCTACCGCCGAGGCCTTTCTTCTCCCGGCCGAGAAGGGCCACCTTTTTTCCGCGTCGGGTGTGACTGCCGGTGTGTACCGTGCGGGACCAGAGGCAAACCCCTCGGTGAGGGACCGTGATTTATGCGAGAGGTCAAAGCGTAACTCATCATAGGGATTTTGGCAGGTTTCCTTGCCTTTCTTCGTCACGGCGGATTAATTGCTTCCTGCGGTGCCCCGCGACGCTAATTAGAGCTTTGCATACTTTGTATCAAAACATTCAGGATTTTTCTCGTATAATGAGAGGCCGAGGGGCAGCATTTTTAAGGACGATCGTGAGAAGTGAGAGTTGCTTGAGAAAATTCGAGAGATTTATGCCTACTGCGTTGGATAACTGATTTTTAAACTGAACTCATTTAATAAACGAAAAAAGAGTAATTATTGCAATAGTAATTTCAACGCGACTGATAAGAGCAAAGGAGAGCGAACAATAGATAAATTTTCCAATTGTAATTTAATAACATTACGCGCGATCCCGAGAAAACTTAATAAATTGTGCCGACGCCAAAGCGTATTATTTACGTACGTGAGAAAAGAAGGAAATGCAAATGCGCGCTGATAAATGGCCGCGGCCGTGCATAATAAATGTGCGTAATAAGCGTAATACTAATGGCGCCGGTTACGGGCATTGCGAAATCCTCGATAATAATCGGCTTGTCAGTCTTGCGTCGGCGGAATTAAAACTAATTAAATTTAGAGCCGCCGGCGGCTCGCGCATCGCCACCTGGTCATCGGCCGGCCCGATAATTATATTAAAACGGAAAATTATGGTGATTACCGGGGCGAGCGGCGTTCGACTTTTTATTCGACGCTGGGACGATAATAATTGGTGTAAATGCGCCGCGTTGTTGGCGCTGAATAAAATTAGCGAGTTTAAAAGCGCGCGCTCCGGATACATGAAGTCATTATCGCACCGCCAAGGGGATGATAAATTCTTCAATTTGCAGTAAATTAGCGTAACGGCGCGCGGACGAGCAAAAATTTTCTGCCTCCGGAAAAATTTCAGGCGCTCCCGAAGACGGTGGCGAAATTAGCGGTGCGCTAAGTGCGCGAAATCGGCCGATAAACCGCGGCTAAACGAGTCAATTAAGCGTTTATCTCGACCGAAAATCGCTCGAAAAATCGGCATTAATTAACCTACTAGAAGTCGTTTGTACGTACACGCGCTTATCGAATTCAATAAATTGAGACAGCTGAAAAGGCCGCGCGCGCCCGACAGGTACGCGCGCAGCCTCCCAATTTGAAGATCAACGCGTCGGAGTATAAAAGGCGTCAGGTCCGGATGAGGAGGCCGCTCGTATTTTTCCCCAATCAACGGCGCTCGGCGGCGTCGCTCGGCGAACAATAAAGCGTGATTTACGCGGCGTCCCTCGGCGCGATAGAATCGTCAAGCGGAGGTGCCGCCGATACGCGTCCGTAATAGACGGCATAAATTCGAAAAGGCAGGAGCGCCGCCGCGGGAATCGCGCCGCTCGCTTACGGGACGACGAAACCCGAGTCGGGGGAGAGAGTCCATCCATATTCCGGCGGCGCTGGCCTCCGGCTCGCGTTACCGAGGCGCTTTTTTTACGAGGCACTCGCTCCCGCGGAACCATTAATAAGCTGCACGGCCGATCGCGATCAACGCGGGGATGAAGTTTGAAAGGGTTTCCCTCAAGTAATCTTGGTACACGAAGAAAATTGCGAAAGTTACTCTTGGGTAGCAAACCTTTTTTCTGGTAATTTATCGCGAAAAAGAGTTTTATCCGCTTACATCGGTTTAAGAAGGTATGGAGTTGAAAATGCCAATTACGTAATTGAACGTGTGTGGCTCAAGCGAATAAGTAAAATGAGACTTCATGTTTAATGGGTTTGATAATATGCAAATGGGTTGTCGATACAACTTAATTTCTCAAGAGAAATTCTATTCTGTGCACTAATGTTTTCTAAATATGAACGTTAGCTAAAAAAGTGCCTCATAACGTCAAGCAGCACGATATTTAAAGAGCATTGTTCTTGAATAAATCAATGAAACTTGGTACTAAATATAAACCTGATCCGAACCTGTTGCATTTATTTTTCCGAAATATCAAAATAAATCATAACACGTTTCATAATGTACGCAAGAGCTGACACCCAAGAAAATCCAGAGTCCTTTCAAACTTAAATTTTCTACATGCATCTCGTGAAACTTAAAAATGCAAGTATCCCTCGCAAATTCGAATCTCCGGAGAGGGAACCGTCGGCAGCCCGAGCAGGAGATAATAAACATGAGCGAAAACGCGTCGGCGGCCGCTCGTCTATATCCCCCGAAGTAACGAGAGGCGCCCGTTCCTTTTGTCTCTGGGGCCCCGGAGGGAATCGGGGCCCGGGTAAAAAATGGCCCGGGGCATTTTTCGCGGCTCGTCACGCGCGCGTCAGACTGGTCGGGCCCGCCCGAATCGCCGGGCTGACTTTAATGGCGCTTTGTTAAACCCGCGACTCGTCGTCCCGGGACGTTTTTTCCGCGGTCCGATCCGCGCCTCCTTTGTCTCCCACCTCCCTCGGCGGGTTCATTTTAATTGGATTTTCGCCGAATCTTGCCTTCCCCGCGCGCGCGCGCCCCCTCCGTTTCTTTCGATCCCCCGCGCGTACACACGTGTATATGCAAGACCCGGGCGCAACGACGTTCCCACAATGCGCGACCGATCGCCGATTCCTATCTCCGCGAGTCCCGCGCCTCGATTCCGCCGGGGGCCCGCGATACATCATCGATGCTACGCGCGCTTTCTCCCTCGTTTCTTACGTCGTCGCGATGCCGAATTTTTTGGTGGTCCACGCGGGGAACGAAGTCGCCCCGGTTGCGCTACTTATGCCGATTGCAGGAATGCCAGTTTTCGACGTCCTGTTGAATCGCTGATGAGAAGGGCACTAAAGGTACGCATTGTATAAATCGTGTTTTTTACTCAAAAAGTAATATTGAAAATTCTTCCACTCATTTAAATTTTTTTCTCGGGTGGAGTCAATTTTTACTTCATTAAACCCAAAGATCGTATCAAGATGTATATCTTACTTTTAAAAGAAGCTATATTCAGAAAATTTGTTTCTTTAATTTAAAAATGACATTGTTTCGTAAGATTTAACTTTTATTTGTCGAAACCTCGATAAAAAACGATCGCACGTAACTTTTAGTAGAGAACCGCTCGTCACTCAGCGGCGCGTTAATTCTAAATTCCCATTCAGGCCGTATCCCGGAAAGATGAAGCCATAAACGTCTCGTTCCATCGCGTGCCATCGCGCCACTACCGTCAAAAATAAAAGGCGCCTCGAAACTTTCCTGGAACAAAGGTGTCGTCCAGCTTTATGTGACCGGGTTAGGCAGCCAGATTACGGGATAGCGCCCGTCCACTAAATCGCCCGGCAAACGCGTTTTCCCGGTTCGCTCGGCCCGTAGAAGCTCCCTGCATCACAAGCGCGCCTGGTAGCCGATGCGGCAAAAGAGAGGCCACTCGGCTTTTCCGCGAAGAAACGCGCATCGCTCGCGCAAATTGCCAGGCCATTGTTTGATGCTCCCGTGTCTCTTTTACCCCCGCCGTTCGCTAAGTGTCTCGCATTTTCTGCACCGCGTCGACGCGCGCCGTGATTTACACCCCGGCGTAAAATTAAGCGGGGTGTCGCGAAGGACGGTTTCTTCAATTGCTTTCGCGTAATTTATTAATCGGCCGCTTCCGCAGCGGAAAGCAGCCGGCACTTATACACCCCGGGGTGGAAAAAAAATTCAATTTACGTTTAACGAGAAACAATCGAAGCGGCGTGTAAGCCGGTCGTCGTAAAAACGGCGGGACTCGATTCGAGAAAAGATTCAATAACAGGCCGTTGGTCAATAACCATAAAGAAGGCGCGGGCCGATGCATCATCCGGCTAAAAAGACGTAGCGGCAAAAAGTGCGCCGCGCCGCGCAGCCTATACACCGTCCCGCGGCGGATCCCTTAAATTATCATTGTAATCGGGCTCATTACTCGATGCCCCGGGCGCAATTATCCCGGGGGACTCGGGCGCGCGCGGCCAATGACGTATGTGCGCGCCGGGCCCCGCTCGGCAGTAATGGATGCGCACGCGCGCCGGGCTACCGGACTGCCCCGATGAAGACGCGAAGGGCCGCGCCGCGGGAGGCTACGGCTTATTTAGCACCGCCGCGGCTGCAACGCGTGTATAGGCATTATTTGCCTTTTTCTCGGGCTGAACCCTCGGTACCGCACGAGAAAAGCGATCGGTGGAATTGAATTGATCGGGATTTAACGCACGATCCCTGCGCTTGCTTTTTCTGGAGTAATCGATGTTTAGATCGTTCACTTCTTTCCTTTTGTTAGGAGAATGATTGTTGCTTTAATTGATTAGCATAATTGGATTCGAGGTTTTTCCGAGATTTTCAAGATTTGCTTTCTACTTCAAAATTAATTATACGTCGAGCGCGAAAGACACCGGGGGCGATATATTACATCTTGTAAGCCCATCGTGCCCGTAATAACTTTGTCGAGCAACAAAACATGGAATTAATAAATCTCGCGTGCAGCGCGCAAAATCGAAAGTATTTTGATTAATGTTAATTTGATAGCTCGGATTTTTCCGCTCTCCTCGCCTCAAATCCCTCGGTCGAATAAACACACCCTCGTTCCCCCGGCGAAATTGGATAAAAATCGCTCAATTTAATTAGCGTCGCGGGGATTTACGAGCCCTTCCACGCCGCAGGTGCAAAGCGCTCGTATAATTTTTCGAGGCCGCTTAAGCGGACGCGTCGACACCGCGATATCGCGAAACGAGTCGCGCGCGATGATTTGCGGAGTGCAGCGCTACCGGACCCGCGAAAATTTATTCGCGCCCCGCGTCTTTTTTTCCCTCGTTCCCCCGCGGCGAGCCGGCCGAGCGAAGGAGGCGAAAAAAAAGGAGGCAGGCGGCGAAACGAGTCGAGCGGCGCCTAGACGCCGTATCGATTTCGATCGATCGATAAATCAAGAGGGATACGGCGGGTGGGGGCGATCCCGCGAGCGTCGAGGCTGATTACGCGTCGGCGCGACGATGGCCGGGCGGGTGGCGGATTTTTTTTCGATTTGCAAGGCGCGCGAAATTCCCGCGGAAAACTCGTTGCCCCGGTGGCAAAAATCCGATTAATTTCCTCGGTGCGCAGCGGCGACGGGGCGTGAGCAGCGCCCGAGCTAATCAATTCGGTTAATAGGCCACTGGATACTAAGTTTAGTGAGTAATGCCACTTGACAATGATTAATGTCGATTTAAATGAGAGGAAATTAATGGTTTGTAAATAAAATCTTGGCTAATGGGCGACGCTCTTTTTTCGCATACACGGGAAAATTTGTCGCGCCGTGCGGGCACGACAGCTTCTGACGGGTGCACTTTCTACTTCTCGCTCGATTTAGTCCCGAGAACCGGAAGAAAAGCGAATTCGTAACGACGAGTCCAGGCAAATTACCGCGTGTAACCGATTTTTCTCGCGCGGACTTTTCAGAGTGGTTCGCTTAATTCAACCGATCGCGCGGACTCGATCGGTCAAAACTTCGAAATCACTTCGAATCCACCTGAACAATGAAGCGAGGCGGTAACGCGGCCGCCTCCTTACACTTCCACGTGGAACGGCTGTGTCCAGGCTGCGGGCGACGCGCGTGTTATTGCTTTCTCCGCGGCTGCGGCGGATTGTTCGCGGATCGACAGTGACAAGGCGTGACGAGGCTCGGGCACGCGCCCGACGTTACACGAGCCGCGCCGGCAAAAACGGACCGGGCGCGCAAAAATGCGCGCAACATGCGCCGAGCCGCCCGATTAATTTCCTGCCGATGATCGAGCGGACCCCCCGAGCTTATTACCGTAATTTGTTGCGCAAGAGCGGACGAGCTTCCACCTCCGTTCTACCCTTTTTTTTATACTCCATCCTCGCTTCCAAGGCGGGGGCAAAATAGTGGTTCGACTTTTTTTTATTCGGCTTTTGGAATTTACGGGGGATCCATAAGCGTGCGATGTTTTTTTTTATTATTCGCTGAACTCATTGTTCGATCCGCGTCGTTTGATAAAGCGACGCGATTTGGAACGCGTCTCTATGTAATTATACGTAGTGGAGCACCAGTAACGACGGTAATTAACGAAACGGATTGTTTCGCGTTCGAATTCTTTTCAAAGGGGGAATTTTTTAATTGCTTATCGAGATCTGCTTTTGCAGCGATATTACGAACAATGCGTCCGCTTTTGTTTGGGTCCGCTACCACGCGCTCTCCTACTATTCACGTATAGCGGCAATTTCGATGATACGCGATGAAATGCTTTGATTACGCAACGGGTTTAATATCAACACATATGTTGGAAGTTTCTAATTACAGCAATAAAATGTCAGAATAAAGCAACAAAAAAAATCACTGCAAGTAATAATTTATAAGTCGTATACACTGATTGACCACTTAAAATTCAAAATACTTTAAGTAGTTCAAGAAAAAAATTTTTAAAAATGAAAATTAATTACACGAAATACATAAATACATAATTGTCAAATCAGTTATCGAAAGGCATACATTAACAACATTTCAAAGTCGTACTCCATTAAATCACTTTATCTGGGGAACCTTTCATTATCCCCGCATCTACACGCTCGGCGAGCGGCTCCGAAGGGAACTCCCAAAAATCCGAACTGCACAAAACGCGGCATTCCTGCGATCCAGCGGCGTTTCCGATCGACTAGAAAAGAGGCGCACGCAGCCTCCTCGCCGAAAGGTAAGAAAAAAAACGAGCGGAGGTGAAAGAGAAGCGAAGGCGAGGCGGCGGCCGCCCGAGAGACGGACGTTCTCGGCGCGATTCGTCGCGGATCGTCCCGGGGCCCCGGGGCAGGTCGGGTTTCCTCTCGGACTGCCCTCGGTCTCTCCCTCGAAATCGAATATCGAGTCCAAGGTGGTCGCGCGCGTCTCTCTCCCTCCCCCCGCGGGCCGGCGTCCGGCCGCCGCGTAATCGCTTCCGCGGCGCCGTGAGAAAATTAGCGCGCGGCTCCCGCCGGGGGGAGGGCCCCGGCAATTAAAGGCGCGAGCGTTTACGGGCGTCCTCGTAAAACCTGCGCGCCGCGGAGTCGAGCTCGATATCCGAGCGCGTGGGAATCGCGAGGCGGGATGAGCCGCACCGATCGCCACCGTTCGTCGCGTGCACCACGTACACCGCGCTGCCGCTTTTTGGAGTTTCGTGCGGCGACGCTCAATTTTTATTATTAAATCTTACGTTCTATTTATTTTTTGGTAGAATTAATCGAAGAGGTGTATAATTATCGATGGATTTTTCTGGGACGCGAGAAAGCTCGCTCGAGATAATCGTAAAAGGCTAATCAGTCGAAAAGAGATATTTTTAGAGAAGCTACATCTATTCTCAAGTGTCGAAACACTTTTATCCGCGCATAAAAAGGTTTTACAAGGTATAAAATCTCGACGGCGCGCGTGGACGTTTCGTCACGCGGCATTGGCACTAATCGCCTAAAATCGGAGAAAAAAAGGAGCGCGCGCGCGCGTCGAAGGAAAAGATAGCACACAGATCTCGCTCTCACCTGGATTGTCGCGGGCCCTGGATCTGCCCGAGTATGAGAAGGGCTATCGCGGTCACCGCGATGTCACCGCGACGCATCTCTTACATCACCAGCACCATATGTTTTCGTGAATCTCGGCGCGCCGAGTCCGCCAGTCCTCACGAGGCTCTCACACCCCCGGCGCACTGCACTTATCCCCCCGAGGCACTGGCCGTCCCGGCAACTCGAAACCGCGCGCCTCCAGCTACACCCGAAGCCGGAAGGGCTGATCTGCTCCTCGCGCGAGCGGGCCTCCCCCGTCACGGGCTGCCTCCCTTATCGGCGCTTATCGTCCTGCGGGCGGTCGCTCGGCGTTCGGCGGCCGGCCGGGCACCGCCGGCCCTCATCGCTCCGCTGCTGCTGCAGACCGCGGACTCCGGCGACGCACTGTGCGGCGAGGTAACCCGGAGCACGACTCGCGCACACGCTCACTGCTGCACGGCTCGCGCGAGACTCTCCGGCCGGTGTTCGCTGCGGGCGCGCGCGCGCGCCTCGTTCGTTCGAACGAGAGGAGGGCCCGCGATGGACTGGCCTTACCGACCAAGTGCTCCTACCTTTGGGATCGGCTCCCAGCCTCTCTACGATGTTACCTCTGCGCTACGATCCTACCTCTCTCCTTCTCGCGCGCGCGCGCTCTCTCGCCCGGCTTTTTCTTTCTCTCTCTCCGCCTCCCTCTCTCTTTCTACGCTCGCCCTCGTGTCGCTCTCTTTTTCTTTCGTCTTTTTCATTCTTTCACTCTCTCTCGCTCCCCGGCTCCCTCGCTCGCGCTCTGCATCCTTCTCGGTCCCGCGCCGGCCTCCACGAGCGCGTTTCGCCTCCTCCTTTTTACGCTGGATCTCGCGCCGGTAGTGCTGGAGCGCGCACGTCTCTATTTACGAGTGGATGATGTATGCGCGGGAGGTAACGAGGGCCGCGGAATCCGGCCGTTCGAATTTCGCGCCTACGAGGATTAGCCGATTAACCGGCTCCTTAGTAGCTGCTCCTTCGCCCGCTCTCCTTTTTTTCTCTCTCTCCCCACTTCCTGCAAGTTTTGAATCGCGAGCCTCGTAATGGCTCCTTAGGTGGCACTCGAATCGCGCTGAATATTAATGCGAGGGATGCTCGATTCAAAAGTGGGACGCGGACCTTCCTTCTTTTTTGGTCGGTCGTCGGAACTAATGAAATCTCGCTCAGTCCTTTCAAACGTCTCGGAGGCGAATGCGTCTTTCCAGTTTTTCGCTCGAAAGTGCGAAAGCGACGCAAAAAAAAAAATCTCGCCTCTCGATCATCGGAAACGCTCGTAAAGCCGCGAGCACGTACACACGTATCTTATCGCACGGCGCGCTCAATGTCAGGAGTCCGTGGCATTGTTGCCAGCCGGCGGCGCAACAATACCCGCGATCTCGCGAAATTCCCGCACAGTGCGCGCCTGCTGCGAGCACGTAGGTGGCATATACCGGCGGCTCTAGTCTCGCGAGAAACGAGAAAAGAGAGAGCGCGTCCCGTTATTTATAACCCGAAAATCAGCTAATCGAAAAGGAGTCGAAAGCGCCACACAAGACGACGCGGACCCGCCGCTCGCGGAGGCTCGTGTATACACAACCTCCGCCTCGCGCGACGAATTTCGCTCTCGGCGCGGACCCCAACGACCGAGGCGCAACGGCCCGCGATTATGCGTAATGATACGTAATTAATGGCGTTTCGGGACGGCTCCCCCCCGCGGCGCTCCTCCATCCCGTATTCTTCTCTCTTTTTTCACCGGGTCGAGAGTTTTCGCCTGCTAGGCTCGTCCTTTCTGCGCCTCGGTTCACGCCCGACCTCCCCTGCGCAGCGTGGATTTTCGCCGTTCGCTTTTGGCCCGTTTTTTTGGGTCGTAGATTTTTGGACGAGCCGAACTCGCCACCGAAAATTACACGTTTGCACACGCCAGCTCGCAACACTTTGTAATTTCCAGATTCAACATTCTTCATCCGTCTCGACGCGTTGAACCAGAGATTAGCAACTAAACTGTATATTTAATAAATCAATTTTATAATTGGAGGCCTCGCTGCTTAACTACGTCTAGAAGCGACGCATATTTTAAAATCCCCTAAGTACCCAATAAACGGCTCGTTCGGCCGCTAAAACCCTATGAAAAGATCGCCCTCATATCGAGTCATTAAGCCGCGCAATCAGATAAACTCGTCGCGCGATTATCGCGGCGAGCGCATCGAGATCGGCCGCGCAATTTTACCCCATTGTCCGCGGGGCCGGCGCAATTAACCGAATCGCGGCGGATCTCCCGGCGCGCATTGTGCGGCCGCGCGACCGAAAAACCTCCCCCTTTGTCCCGGCGTCGTCGTAAACTCGTCAACGGGTCGCTCGTTTAAAACGTCACACCCCTGATGCGGCCCGTCGATATCGCGCTCCGCGCTATTCCTACGCGCGCGCGCGAGCGACGACTTCCTGCCCGACGCGGCCTATCGCCGCCGATCGATCGGTGGGAACGATCCGGTGGCCCATGAACGACCCGATCATGGTTGGTGCCATTCGCGCGCCGGCGCACCTGACGGTACACCGAGTTTCGTTTTTATTTCGGATGATTTTGGAATTACTTTGTTTGAATTTTGTTGTTTCGTTCTTTGTTGACGTGGAAGAAACTGTACACGGGTGTCGGATGTATTTATAAACCCGTGTATTCCCACGGAATTTATACTCCGCAGCGGTAGGTGTAAGTTTGGTGTAATAAAAATAAGCAACCTCGTGGGCAATTTGAATTGCAAATTTTTTTTTCGCAAAAGCTTTAATATGTAACGGTCAGTTAAGTCCGCGAGAGCCGGCAACAATGACCTTTCTCGGAGACAATGTGAGCTACCAGCATTTCCAGCGCATTGTGCGCTCCGTCACAATTCACTTATCTCATTCGCCCGAGAGAAAATCCCCTCGGGAGGACACTGCGGTGCACTCGAGCCACGTCAAAATGCAGCTTGCAAAAAAAAGAAATCCGGCCCGAGAGAGAAAAACCTCGGTGACACCGGTAATTTTCGTGTTCCATGAGTTAAAATTAAACAGCAATCGCGAGAGGAAGGAGGCAACGAAAAAAAAGAGGCGAGCAGTCTATTCAGCTCCGCTCCGCGCTGGAAAAAAAGAAACGAGCGCGAAGGCAGCAAAAAAAAGGAGGCGCGCGTGGACAATGGCGAGCGAAAGAGACGACGCATCGCTTTCGACGAGTCGGAACGAACTGGAGACAAACGACAGGAATCATGTCTGGCTGACCGCGGGCCGCTAAATACCCGCGCGCCGTAGGATCCACCCCCGGCTCTTATTCCGTCTATCCGCGTTCTTTACGAGCCGTTACGTCGCGGCTGCTTCCAGCACGATCGGTTTTTTTTCTCGTCCGGCTGGCGATCTCCAGGTTCTCAGGAGTGCGGTATCGCGCGCGAATCTCCGGCGGAAGAAAAAGAAAACGAGATAAGAGTGTGTCAAATCGAAAGGCCAGCCCGGACGCGCTCGTAAATTATCAACGTTGAATTTATACCTCAAGTGCCTCGCACTTCTCAAAGTCGCTCGACGCATTCGAAGTCGCACGGATTATTCGTGTAAAATGAAAAATTAATAATTCAAACGTTTATGTATCACTAAATATCGCGCCTGACAGGCCGCGCCGGGGGAGATAAACTGGCGGCGCATATATCTCGAAGGATAATTTTTAAAGCTCGCGCTGCCACGGAAATGAGCGCGTACAAAGTCCAGCCCGGTATAAAATATAGGCTCTCTCTCTCGCTCTCTTTCTCCTCTTTTCTCTCGGCTCGCCGTTAAATAAAGACACTGTAAGCGAGCTTTTGTCAAATAGAGAGGCCACAGCGGCCCGCCGGTAAAAAGAATGTAAATCATAGGCGGCGTCGTAAATTGAAACGAATGCATAATTCGTGACGACGCGGGACAATGAGAATCGGAGGATGTTGCGTAACGCTTTATGGCGGCGGACAGGTAACGCGGCATGAAAGCACGCGTGCCGGCCACCACAATGCGGACCGCGGTGTACGGCCATTGTAAAAATCCCTTACGGTCAGCCGACGAGCGGACCACTTAATGTCCCGCGCGCATTATACAAAAAGCTTGGCGGTTCGCGCGCGATGCGCCGATTTTATTTTTCTCTCTCTCCGATAGCGTCTAGCTGCGGCTGCTTTCCCTCTTAATTTAAGCGCCTCGCGATATTTGAAGGGCCCGCTCGTAATTGTTTGCGAGATTTACGGTTCTTTTAAGGAGACGGGTTACGACCTGGCTTCGGAAGAAAACTTTTCTTCTTTTTTACACCGTGGTGAGATATTAAAGAGTTACATGCACGAGCGGCTGAACATTTTTATTCGGTGACCGAGACACGACGGTATTTTTAGTGTTGCGCGTAAAAAAAGAAAGTTTATATAACCGTTCGGTAACTGTTTTGAAAATGACAACTAAATTCCGACCCGAATGTTTGAATACACGCTGTAACTGCACCCAGAGAGGAAATGGATATATTCAAAAAGGCCGAGAAAAATAAGAAGATTCGGTTTCTCCCCTAATAGAAGCATCGATGCAATCGACAAGGTTCTTTATCTCCGCCTCGGGACGCGCGTATCCTCCCACTTTCAACTTTCATTAAAGACAGCCCCGAAATCTCTTTCTTCCATTCTGCGCCGAAAGAAGAAAACCGGATATTCCGTGCGCCCCGCGGATTATAAAGAAGAGGCGCACGCGGAGAAGGACCTCCCGTAGACGATCCGATGACAGTGAAAATCGCTCGGACTCGGAATTCGTTTAAAATTGCCTCTCTCGCGACCCAAAGGGGGAGGGGGGCGACGCGTACCTAAGCGCGCGAGCCACCGAGGCGGCACGAGGCCTACCCCAATCCGGCGGGCGCACAACAATGGCCCGGCGGCGCGTAGCCCTTGTAAGTTGGCATTGTGTCGCGGCCGCGGGCAAACATCTGCTCGAAATACAAACCGCTAATAAAAACATACAAGCGGCGAGGGCCGGGGGGACAGGGGAGCGGGGCTCCTAATAATGTGTCGTCGAGAGGATGAACACCGGCGGAGGGTACGGTGTATATAAGGCACCTATACACCGGTAGTATATAGAAGGACCGAGTCGAATCGAGGACGCGTCCTTCATGTCCATTGACGGTCCACCTTGGGGATCGCTATGCGATTGAGAGCTTTTTCTTCGGGCTCCTCGAGAGCTGCTGGAATGTGGGGTGGCCCGTGCGAGCAGCGAGGTGCATGTCAATTTTCTCGCGCGGTGCTACTTAACAGTGGTATAAAAATCGAAATTATCGCGGTGCGTTCGCTGTACACTTGTATAGCTCGCTCCGTACAATGTATGTACAAGCGAATGGTAAACAGAAGGCAGCTGCGGTTCGGAATAAAAGGCGAGATTTGAAATTGAAATTTTTTTCCTCCGGAGCGGACCACCCATTTTCCAGCGACCAGATCGCAAACAGGGTGGAGGGGCGCGATGGGCGTAACCCGAGCGAAGGCCGCGAATCGCGAATGTAGGTCTATTATGGTGCCCCGAGGCGAGGTACGTCGCAATGCCTTTTTTTTAAGTACGCCGGGTATCGCGTGATAATTGTTTAATGATACCCCCGGACAAAGTTGATAAATTAAGAGCGGCGACGAAGGCTGCAAACTGGTTTTATAATAAAATTCGATTGCCAGCCGCTCGAATTAACCGGCCTTTGACAGATTTAATTACAGCTTGTCGCGCGTCTTTAACAATGTTACACATTTTAATCGCCGCGCGACGATTGAGATAAATAAGACCTTTCGCGGCCGCGGTGTATACCTCGACGCGAATTTGACTTTCGAAATTTTGCTTCTCGGGCGTATATTTCACTTACGCGAGCGAAAAGGAGAGGCGCGAACGAAAAGGGTCGATAAGGTTTAATAAATCGATCGGAGCCGCGCGTAATCGATGCCCTCGGGTGGGCGAGGGGCCGAGGGGGAGGGGAGCGAAATTTCGCGCGCACCTACAATTTGGACGGGCGCAATTTTCGTCAATTGTTTTTTACGGGGCCGACTTTTTAGAAATGGTCTCCCAAGCGCTGCGGCTCGCGGATAATTAGAGGGCGGTCGGTGTGCGGTTGTACACCCGTCGGAGAAAGGCTCTTGGGCGGTAAGCTGAGTGCGGGGGGCGCGCGAAGAAAGTCGCGAAATCGCACGAGTGCACTTTGTATCCTGCTGTTATTGAGCCGATCGTATGATGAATCGACGTAATTCCTTACTGGTCGAATTTTTTATTAATAGGTAGTTTGATAAAAAACTGAAATTATATTGAAACACGAAAAATCTAAAAAATTACAATTTATGCAATTGATATTGTAATTCTTCGTGAATGATCTAAACCTTCGAGTTGGATTTTAGAAAAAACAGCATTCTAAAATGCAATTTTAAAAAGATAACTTAGAATCGTTAATTTAATTTTAAAAAAGCTTTCCTCTTTATAAATTTATATTATGCTTAAATTCATGAAATGTAAATCTTGATTCATGTAAGAAGAAAAAACCAACAACATAAATTTGCATTATAAGAAATTAAATTTTCTTCTCCACATTTATAATAATAAAGGAGAAACCCATTCTTCAATGTTTTACTTAAAACTTTGCATTCATTCATAACTACTGTACCACCTAAGAAAACCCACACTTTTTCATACCAACCGGTGAAAAAGCAGTAGGCCATCGTCAATCCCACGTAAATAACAAAGCCGTACATCATCGCAGGAACAACAGGAACGTGGACCCGTGTAAACATGCAAATTTTCGCGAGCTGGCCGTGCACGCAGAAAAACCGTGCATCGACGAAGAAAAAAAAGTACCGCTGCGCGCTCTCGTCGCGCACGATCAATCACCGGGGGCTATTCTTTCATTAGGAGCACGAGGCGATTCAATTCCTTATACTCCCGGCGCGATGCTTTTGTGCGCGCGCGAAGGGACGGCTCCTATTCTCTCGTTAAGGACGCGCGCGCCGAGTGTCGTCGCTTAATATTCCATAAATCACGCCGACGATAAATATGCCCGGCGAAAAGGCAAAAGGACCTCGGCGACGCGAGCGACTCGCAGGCACGCGCGGTCGACGACGATTAAACAACGTACTCGTACAAGGTGCAGTTGTTCGATCGGACGCTGCTTTATTAATTCCCCGATGGGTTTTAATTCGCCGGTGGTATGCGCGAAATTCGTTTGCACACGGTGATTCATGCTTGAATCTGATAATCCGATTTTGGCTTTTGTCGCATCTTCTTTTTATTGAGCCTATTATGTAAATGCGGAATTTTTTCGTTTATCGTTAAGCTGCTGGTTATCTCGGCCGTGCCGAATTTAGATGAGCCTCCGAGTCAAAAACTACGGGGGAAACTGGTTCTGTGGTAGTTTAAACCGCATATTAGATAATTTCCATTCAGTAAATAAATGCAAAACGTATTTCAATAAAACGGGAATATCTTTAAACTTACTAGCTTTATAAGAAATAAAGAAATTTCCACTTTATGGATAATTTAAATGTTAATTTAATAACATGTTAAGGCGATATTAACGAGAGGAACTTATAACTCAAAATAAATACTTTAAAAAATATGAAATTTTAGAATAAAGTTTCAAAAAAGATAAGAATTTAAATTTTCTTTAAAAATAAATGAAAAAATGCGCGTATAATGGTATGCATAACAAGGACATCATCCCAAGAATCGGGTCCTCTAACAATCTCGTCGCGCCTATTGTTGTGCCCCGAACGACAGCTCGTTACGAACTGCTCGCGTTTTTTCTGCTACTTGCTTCCCTCTCCCCGCGCCAATTTATTAACTGGCCGCGCATGAATCACGCGAAACAATCGCTCGCGCGTACGCCTCGCAATTATCCCGGGCCCGGTGATTTACGGCCCTGGGCCGATTATTCCGCGACGAGGCGTCAGCTAGCCGGGGAGGTCAACGAAAAAAGAACACACAAAAGGAACGGCGAAAACGCACTCACCAGTACATCAAGCGGCAGCGAGTTTTCCACATCCCCGCGGCCGATCGCGTGTCTCGCGCGGCGCGTCCTTCCAAAAATCTTGCATCGCACTGCGCGCACGCGGCAGGTAGGAAGCCCCCGAGACCGGATGATGCGTCCGAGATAAGAAAAAAAAAAATCACGCTGCCGGCGGCGCATGCGCGAGCCACGCGCGCTTATCGTCTCCGAGCCGCGGCACCCACGTGTTTTCGCTATCGCGAGCCGAGAGCCTTAGACGCGCGCGGAATCTAATCGACGAGGCGGTGGGATGACTTTTTATTTCGTCGCCTGCCGATCGCATTAAGCCAGTTTTAACGAGGTGAGAAATCGTCGGGTGGTTTATTTCGCTTTTTAATGAACGAGCTCATCCGATTCTTTTTTTTAATTTTTTTTAAAATAAATATCGCGTCAGGTGCGTGAGAATTATGCAAGACAAGGGTACCGTTTTGTTCGTTTCCGATTAAATCTTTCTTCCCGCCGTTTTTCATGCGCGGCCGGGGCCTCGCAAAAAAGCAGGCACACAGTAGTTATCCAACGACGTCGCATAAACAATGAAAAGAAGTTTACGTAAACGCGCGCCTACGGCCGAGCTATCGACCGGCGACATAAATCATGCAATTAACGGGGACGGTTCGCGCGTAATTAGCGCGTCATTAAGAATGCTAATTTATCGACCTACTTGTGGCTCGGCTAGCGGCGGTCTCTCCTTTTTTTTTCTCCTTTTCGCTCTTTCTCCCGGGCGCGAGAGTAAAAAAGAACGAGCAAGGGTGGAGCGAGGCGAGCGACGCGGCACGGGGGCGCGAGATTAGGTCTCCTTCGGCG
The DNA here is from genome assembly GCA_900480045.1 of Eurytoma adleriae. Taxonomy (NCBI): domain Eukaryota; kingdom Metazoa; phylum Arthropoda; class Insecta; order Hymenoptera; family Eurytomidae; genus Eurytoma; species Eurytoma adleriae. Next base: position 85,165 of record UXGC01000193.1, on the reverse strand, counting down.
TGACCGATTGAGAGGGACGGCCTATCTCACGGGGATCTCGCTGTCTTCCTCTCTCGGGGCTCGCTTTTAACGGCCCATAAAGCGGCGGGGCTCATTTCGCGAATTTCCGCGGGTTCACGCCTCCACGGCGCTTTTTGGCGGTGCGCTTTGAGCGCGGGAACTAACGCTTACTGCTACGGGTCCGACCCTTTGTTTTGGCGCTTCCTCTTTTTCTTGCTGGAGCGAGCTAGGATGAAATTTTTATTTAATGATATCGCATGGGAAAATATGTTAGTAATAACTTTTTGCACAGGTATAAAAAACTTCTCTTTGATGCAGTTGTACGTACTGTGATGATTAGTTTGTGGCGCAATACAGTTTACAATTTACATAAATATATGATTTTGTAATTATCAATTTTTAATGGTTCTTTTTCAAATAATCATTTCGTTTTTTGTAAAAATATCTTGATTATAATCAGCACCATAAATGTTGAAAGTTGAAAAACTTAAGTTCATAAATTTATATACTATACTTACACATTTCAAAATTAATTATAGTTTTACTAATTAATTTTAACTAAGTCTTTATCTCCAACCGGATCAATTCCTAAGTAATTCGACCCTCAAAAATCTGAAGTTATTTTATCCCTGCTTTGAACTACAATTTATGTCACCTCGAGCATAAAAAATATTATGAATGAAGCAAAGTGTCTCCACGCATACGAAACAATCAATCACGAAAGAATCGCCAAAATGCGCCATTACGCTCGCTCCGAGCGCTCGAGAGGCCCCTCTCGACCAACCCCTTGAAATATCGTACCGCGACCACTTAACACCTCGCTCAAGGACACCGAATCGATCGCGCAAAACGCGCCTCCCCCTTCCCCCGCGCGCAGCGCAATTACGGCGCGGCGCACTTAACGGGACCCCGCCGTCGGGGCCGCTTGAAAAATGTGAGGCACCCGCCCGTTTATGAATATTAATAGCCGATGGCCGGCGCGCGCACTTTCCAAAAGTGATTTTTCCCGCGCGCTGGTTATTATTTACGGCGCCGCGGCAGGAATTCGACGGCCGCTTATACTCGAGGACCGATTCACCGCGGGAAATTTCGAAGGTACCAAGGAGAGAGAGAGGGGGATCCCGCAGTGACGGCTTAATTGGTCCCTTTATCAATTTTCGGTGAAGAGCGAGCGCCGGGCCGGATGTAAGCTGCATCGGAATATGCCCGGCTCGCGCTTACACATTTTTCATCGGCGCTGAGCGCTTATGAATCGTTATACGCGTTACTCTTTTTATGCCCCCTGAGTAATCGCGTTCATTCGTTTGAGCCGGAGAGAAATTATGCGCGGATAACATCGTCAGTGATTTTTCTCGATTCAATCGGAGACGATCGTCATTAAAATTCTTGGATGCACCATCAAAGTCCAACGCCGTTAATCAAAATAACGTTGCGTAAGACCCGCGGTGACGAGGGGAGAAAAAAAGGCCAATTGAAAATCCTTTGTCGTTACGCCGGCGAAATTAGCATACTAAGTGTCGATGAAGCGAGCGGGGCCCCTATACGAGTCGATCATCGCCGCGGCGAGTATTTAGCGCGCGCGATCGCGCCATTTTACGCCCGACGCGCCGGCGGATTAATCAACGCTCTTAATTAGCTGATAAATTTTGCGTTAATTGAACGGAGAGATCGATCGGGCGCGCGACCTCGCTCCGCTCTTATCGCGACGCGATTTCGTATGCGCGTCGCGCGAACGTCTCGAATTACCAGCGAAATTTCTTATTTTCGAACGGGGAGGTCGATTTGCGCACCGTAACCGAGTGATAAACGTCGATTTATGTGAAAACAGTCCATCATTCCCGGGATGGAGTTGCCGAGCTTTTTCACGCCGACGGCTGGATTCGTATCGGTCGAAAAATCTTTATGAAAACGATAATTGTCGAGAGAGTTATTTTTGTTTTGGAGTAAATTACTTTTTCCATTTCTTACAACCTTATCTTATTATATTTAATGAATAATATTAAGATTTTAAAACTAAAAGCGACTAAATCATTTTCATAATCACTGTGAAGCTCGTACACTTAATGAAATAAAACAGGTTCCCGAAAAATTCAAAAAAGTAAAGCCACAAAAATTCCTCATTTTCAATTATAAATTAATAATTAACGGCTACCTAAGAAAAGTTAAGAATAGTAAATTCCCAAGAGCAATTTAAGATGAAAAAAAATATCCGCGTGAAAAATTCCTGTGAAGATTAATCGCCCTCCCCGCGCACACAATCACGGGCTATTTAACCGTCTAATTTATATACGCGCGAGCGCTAAATATACGCAGAAACACGACGCGCGTATCTCCTAATAAATGCAGCAATTCCGAAACACGTATCTTTTCTCCCCGCTACGCGGCGTGCCCACATAATCGACAATCGGTGCGACAAGCGCCGGTACACGCGGCCGAGTGATCGGTATAAATAAATCGACGGTGCGCACAGGTGCAGAAAAAAAGGTAAAGCCCCGCCATTTTTCCGAGGCAATAAAATTTCACGGCACGCGCGCCGCCGATCGTCACGCTCGATTAGTCCGCGAATTGCGCGCGTCCTGCCCCGGCGTCGAAGTCGCCGCCGCCGTCGCGAATCGTCTAATTCAATATCGCGCACGATCGATCGATCTCGTCTCGATTTTGGAAGGTTTTGCTCCGATGAAGTGTAAATGGAAAGTCGGAATAATAATTGAGTCGTTATCACGGTGAAATTGGATGAGACGCGGGGAATTTATGGTTTCTGGGGAAATCGTGGGGATCTGTATATTTATACTTTCGATTATTGGGAGGGAGAGATAATTGGATGTGTTCCTTTTTTTGGAATTTATGGGTATTGAACATTCCGAGGCTGAAATCGAAAGTATAGTACGTAGGAACGATAAATGATCAGCTTTTTTGTATAAAAATTGATAAATAAAGGAGGTCTGAGATGGAAACGATTTCTCATCGATGTAAGTTTTCGCGAAAGAATTCGGACCTCCCATGATTCCCTTTTTATTATCCAGCAAGTAGGTATTTACTTATAGAAGATTAATTACATAATTAAAGGAAGATATATATTGGAAATCAGACGGACATAAAGAAATAATCAACCCGAAGAATAAATTTCTCGATTATCCCTTTGGATCTTGTTTCAATTACAAATACTGTAAAGAAGGGTTCATTATAGCTCCTACTTTGTCTAAAAGAGTGTTTTGACAGCAAAATTAAAGGGGTTCATTTAAAAAGAGAAAAAATGAAGTAAAAATGAAATGTTTCTAGGTTTAACCGCATGTAGAGCAAATAAGGCGCGACAGCATTAATTGACGTACAAACGGTTCTATTCCGTACAAACAGATCCGATCTATTCCTAGCTTATTTACTGGCCTGCGATAGCGCGACTCAGCTCACCGGACAGTAGTCGCCCGTTTCTCCCCGAGATAAAGCGATCAGCCGCTTATCGGCGGGCGCGCGAACGACTGCTGCAACGCGCACGCGCCCCGGTTCATTAATTTTGCGCGTACGCCGCGTACAAAGCTCTCCGAGACGTGTAAATGACCTTATCTCGTCTCTAATCTAAATTAGTCGCTCGATTGACCGTCGACAGAGTAAATTTTCATCTACGCTCGCGTTGACTTTTAAACCGTTTACATCATGCACAATAATACGCGTGTACATAAAGTTTGAAATTTCTTATCAGGCATTGGAAGATAAACTTTTTTGTTGGGATCTTCGCGAAACGCGGTATTCCCACTGCCTATAACGACCTTCAACTCCGATTTAATTGATAATTCAAGCGATATAAATCGGCCGATCCCCCGTCAGGGATCTAATTATGCAAAATAATACAAAACCGCGTAAACTCGAGCAAATTAAAGCGCGACAGGTCCGATTTCGAGCGTGTACATGTTAAATCCGCAAAACAACAGCCGGGGTAAAAGAAATCGTCGGAAAAATCGGAGCGACGCTTTAATTGAATTCGCGCGACGCGTCGGGCAAAATATAAATAAATCCGCGCGCGAGCGCACACACTCGCAGTCGGAGAAACGGCGAGCGACGCGTAACTCCGCGGCGGAGTGAAGAAAAAGAGGAGCGCGCGCGCGGAGCGAAACACGTTTGCGCCGATCGAAACCCGAGAACACGATTGCCTTCGATCGGATGATCTACGCGGCCGGGAGGAACGAGAGAGAGAAAAAGAAGAAGAGAGAGTCGGAGGCGCCCGCGCGATCTCGGCCCGTTGATGCCTTAATGGCGTATCGGATTGCGCGGCCGAATCGCACCGATTGAGACGAGCTACCTCGCGTCGCTCTTTGTTGCGAGATAAGGCCGGTCAGATAGGGTCGCGCGCACAGTGCCGGGGATGATCGATGCCCCGGCGAAGGTGGGATCGCGATCGTGACTACTCAAATGATCCACGACACCGAAACTCCTTGTTATTTTTTTCACTTAAAGCTTTTATTTTTCTTTCATCTGTCTCTAGAAGATACGTGTACGTTTACATTGTGTGTGCATGCACATTACGAGGATACAATAGTCTGACGTATCATGAATATCTGGACTGGCGTGTCGTTTCTTTCCCTTCGGCTTTGCCTGCCTCTTTTTCTCTTGACATTTGAAAAATTTACAAAAATCATCTCAATCACGACCTCGAGGACATCTGTCGACCTGCTGGCGGAGAAAGGATCTGCGCGAACGCAGCGAGTGTAGGTCTCGCACTCGTGCTCCGACAGACGGAAGGTAAAGCAGGGAACGACCGGATCACAAGTGGTATTCGAAAAGTCGCTTAAGCGTAGTATTATAATATATATAACTATAAAAAAGATCACGACACAAAAGTGCCATTGTAAAATATACATAAAAAACGGTTCGGTTTTGGCAGACGTAGGGCGGACTTAATGTTTCTTCTTTTGCTTCTCTTCTTTTTTCTTCTTTTCCTTAAAATTTACATGCGAATTTGATTAATGAGAGTTAAAAACATCGATGGGTTAATGATGACGGCTCAAATCATTCCTTCTTCGGCAGGGGCATAATGCCGATTGCATCGCCGTCTCCCCCGTCGTGGAGCGTTAGACCCATTTCCCTTATCACTGCGCTGTCGACAACGCCAATTTTGACGCTATTGCGCACAATCTCCTGATTCTCCGTATTTTTCTCTAATAAGTTTCTAACGGCCAGCGTTGTCCACTGAATTATCACTGTAAGCATTTGAATACGTGAGTCATTTGCGCAATTTATTTACAATAGACAGGAAACTTTTTTGATATTATGTAAGTGAAAAAATACGTACGTGGATTTCTCGCATCAATGTTGCAGCAGTCTAGCAAAAGCGGAATTCCGTCTTCTTCTCGTACCTAAAAGTATGCCTTGTTAATGAGATCTGTATCAGTTTATATGTATTTGTAAAAGAATAAGTGATTATTAATTATTACAAGAGTTTTATTTTTTTCATTGTTGTGAACTAGATTTCCAATCACTCTAATTAAGCTTGCTTTAAATCCAAAAGCAGGATGAGATTTAATTGTTTTACTGCATACATGGCTTTTTGAATCTTCAGCTTCTTTGCAAGAATGATTTTTTGTATTTATGGCGAGATCACTTAATTTGTTTAAAGGAGTAAAAGAATTGTTTGATTCCTTTCCAACCATATGGATAGCCTTCAAAAGATCTAAAAAATAAAAGTACCATTTCTAATAAAAAATTATTACATTTTATATACTTAGTTAATATTAAGCACAAAATTCTTGGAAAAATACTTTTTAAAATACCAAATACTCACAAAGGCAATTTATAAGAAGACTCTTATCCTCCTGCAGTTTTTTGCATTCTTCTAAATTGGAATTCGATGTCAATACACCTAAAATATCTAGTAAAATAGTAACTTCGGTAGGCTCTAAGTCATTTACGTGGGTATCTACTGTCTTTAAAATCAAGTCACTGTTCTTTTTAAACTTATCAGATAAAAATTCTATAGCTTCATATGGAAGCCAATAAATACTTTTGTTTTCTTCTGCATAAACAGTGGAACGAACTTCTTGATGGATTATATCCAGTAAATATAATTTATCATCAATACTTAATTCTTCATAAATATCTTTTAAATAATTTGGTTCTTTCAACAATAAAGTAATTGTATCCAATGCAGCTTGAATATCGGATATAGTAGATTTTATAAGTTCTGTACTAAGTTCCTTTATATCAATTGTTGCATAGAATTCTTTTAGCAACTGCTTTACCATATTGTGAACATATGCACAAGCCGCTCTTGCAATTGGAGCATGATCATGGCCAACAAGTTTTCTGAAAAAGAAATTCATTTTTTATCATTAAAAAATGACAAAGTATTTTAAAAAATATTTCATAGTAATGGCATACATTATAGTATTTTTAAAGTTTTGGTCCTTTATGTATTCCATAATAAGATCTGCATTTGTAGAGGTTGCAATATTAAAAGCAAATGTAAAGAAATTGCACAAAAATTGGAGACTCAATCTCAATACTTCAGTTTGTTCCTCGTTCAACCTCCTTTTATTTGAAGCATATTCTATTATTGTCTTGGTTATCCATCTTACTACTCCATCATAAGGAAATTTAGTTTTAAATGGATATGGCCCTTCGTCGCTCCACTTGGAAGCTTCCTCGAATACAAATTTGTAAAAGTTCTTGTGGGCGGAAAGATCTGCACCGTCATTTGGAATGTACACTTTCTCAATGTATCCATTAACGCAAGAATTGGCCAAACATTTTAGAAGCACACTTTTTATTTTCTCCGGAAGACTCAGATCCTCATCCACCAATAACTCAGCAACTTTTAGCAGCCTTGTAAAGTCGTAAAGCGATCTAAAAATAAAAAAACAAATCATTTAATTTCCCCATATTCCAGGGTACCAAAATATGTTGGTCCTTCTAATACCTCGGTATCTCAGTGCAAAAATCCTTAGGCTTGAGGACATTCACCAACGTGTCCCAATCGTTGTTTTCCACGCAGGAGGTCAATTTTTCCGCTGACTCCGTCATCTCGTTCGCTTCGATCCTCCGGCGCGCAGCTTCTGCGCCGCGTCAACAAAAAAAATACAAAGACGAAGTTACATATAACATCGTTAAAAAGCAATTAAACGATTGAAACACTCACGTTTCGCGAGATCTCAGCGAGCGCAGCTGAGCATTGTTCCTCAGCAGCCGACGAGGGCACAGCAGCCGTCCGGTCTATATTTAAGTGTCTATCTGCGACTTTATCGGCGTGCAAATGACAACTGCGGGTCACCGCGAGGCAACAATGAAGCGGCGATAAGCGTAGGCGGCCGACTCGGCGCCGGCGTTCTCCAGAAAGGGTGTGTGGTTTTTCCCACTTTTATCGCGGTCCCCTTTGCGCAGTCGCCATTTGCGGCCGGTCGAACTACCTGTGCGCGTTGGCCTTGTTGGCAAAGCATACGAGCTCGACTCTGCGCCTCTGCCTCCACTCCGGACTCCGCGATTCGCGAAAAACTCGGCGCGGTGCTGCTGGTGCATGTGCGGCGCTGCCTTCGCTGTCGTGACTCTGCGTTTGTAGACCGTAGCGGTTTGTTGTTTTTCTTTTCGCCGATTTGCAGATTTTTTAAGGAGTTTTCGCAAGGTAACTTGGTACTTTTATTCAGATTAAGTGATTTTTTCGTTATTTGCGTAAAGCTTTTGTAATTTGTGCGCGGGGGAAAAAGTCTTGCATTGTCATTGTCGGTTAACCTTGTCCAGTACTTTGAATTAAATTTGATTTTCAATTAGAAGTAGATATTGTTTTCAATAAAAACATAAATAAACTAAAATATAACACTTTGTTTTACAATAACAAATTAATTAGTTATTACAAGTAAATTCAAAGTTTTAGATTCGCAAAGTGAACTGTTATCTAACCTCAAAAAGTGAATAAGTTTTAGTGTATTTATGTGATAATATGGATAACGCACCTTTAATTTTCCAAAAAGTAATTTGTTTAATATTTTTCAGATGTTCCTAACACGTTCGGAGTACGATCGTGGTGTAAATACTTTTTCACCGGAGGGCAGACTTTTTCAAGTTGAATATGCTATTGAAGCTATCAAACTTGGATGGACCGCAATTGGCATTTGTACATCTGAGGGTGTAGTTTTAGCTGTAGAGAAGAGAACAACATCGTTTTTAATGGAACCAACAATGGTTGAGAAAATTGTCGAAGTCGACAAACACATTGGCTGCGTGTCGTCTGGTCTCATGGCAGATTCAAGAACTATGATCGACAGAGCAAGAGTGGAATGTCAAAATCATTGGTTTACTTATAATGAGAAAATGTCAGTTGAGTCTGCGACTCAAGCTGTGTCCAACCTGGCTATTCAATTTGGAGATAGCGACAACGATGGAAGTGCTATGTCCAGACCATTTGGTGTCGCTCTTTTGTTTGCTGGAATTGACGAAAAAGGACCTCAACTATTTCACATGGATCCTTCTGGTACTTTTGTTCAATTTGATGCTAAAGCTATTGGTTCTGGCAGTGAAGGAGCACAACAATCATTACAAGAAGTTTATCATAAGGTAAACAAATTTTTTAACTTAACTATTTTTTATTATTTTACATTTACTAATTTTTTAGTAACTAAATAAACCCATTATGTTGATAAGAAAAGTTTATTGCAATTTTATTGCAAAGCTATATTTATCATTTAATTATTTTATTTATAAGCCACACAGCTAACACTTAACTGATATTAAAAAAGTAAAAGAATTATTTCAGATTTATAATTTTTTTAGTACTCTGTGACTAATTTACAATTATATTTTTAGTCAATGACATTAAAAGAAGCAACAAAAGCTGCACTGAAGATTTTAAAGCAAGTCATGGAGGAGAAACTTAATGATACAAACATCGAAGTTATGTCCATGACACCAGAAACGAAATTCCACATGTTTACAAAGGAAGAATTACAAGAGGTGATTAAGGACATCGCATAAGTATCAATAATTTTTCTTCAATTCGCGCGTCTACAAAAATCGCAGGTCATCGTGCTAGGGGTGCTGCCCACTTCTGAAATCAAGTGTACTTGCCATGGCTTGGCAACGCAAATAATCATGTTTCCCTACGAATTTCTTATACTTCGATTTTTTTTCAAAGAAATAGAAAATTTAAAAAAAAAGAAACAATTTTCATAGTATTTTAGAAAACCTTTACAATTATTCACTTACACCATCATTTCATTCTTTATTGGAATAAGATTTTGTTCAATATTTTTTCTTTATTTTACATACTTTTTATTTAATACATTTTACTAACATTACTTTTTCATATATTTTATTTAGGCGATCGCAACTCTTCCAGAATCAAGAGACGATTCCTTAAGGTCTAGATCAGACTCTTCGGCCCCATCATCCATCAGAGCTTCACTGTCTATCAAAAGCTGATGAATTCCTTCAAATCCTTGAACACCTTCCAAACCATAAGTTCTTGCTTTAATCATCATTCACAATTTTTAGTTATTTACTTATTTATGAAATCTCATACTTATTATAATTTATTTAACTATTATTTCAGTTATAAAAATTCTTTAAATGTAAGAATAAGTAAAAAAGAAAAGTTGCTATTTTTTACCGCAGTAATCGTAATAAATACTTAATTAAAATTTAGAAATTCTGCTGTTTAATTGAAATTTACTGAAAACATTTATATAAATTGGGTTTTGAAATCTTGTTATAACAGATTTTAACGATCGTCATTTCTGAATCATAAATTTTAATTTCACATACGTTTTAAAATGTGTTCCTATTAACACACCTTTCATCAACATTTAGTGCACAAGTCATTACCTACGTCTATTTTTTCATCATGTAGTCTATTAAAGCGAAAAGATATTACAGCAGTCAGACGTAAAAAATTGAATGCAATGAATTACGTTCTTATTTTTAAAAGAAATTTAGTACTTATGTTAATTGCCACATTAACTGCAGCGTAGGTAACACTCATATCACTTAAATCTCTTTAGTGCAAAATTACTGTATTGTCTTCAAATGAACTAAAAAAGTTAATGCGCAATACGTTACGAGAAAACATTACCTATTGCGTAAAATGCCTTTACGGACGATGAACGTTTTGAACTACTGTTTAATTTTGTTTACTACTGTAAAGTATATTTCTAAATCTGATTTTTGCAACTTTATTTAGAAAATTATTCTCGTATTAACATTGTTACCTTAATTAACATTGTTGTTAATTATATTCGCATTAACATCTGTACCTTAAAATTCAACTCTCAACCCGAAGATATTTTTCTCGCTACACATTTCAATTGAAATACGTAAAGCGAGCCGATCGCGTCGCGACAAAAAAAGTCTCGTCCTGGAAAAAAAAAATCCGTTGCTCCCTGTCTGCGGGCGTGAAAAAAAACCTGCCGCCCGAGAGCACCGTCGCGAAACGGCGCGGGGACGCGCGCCACCCCCGATTAAAAGCTCGGCGTATCCGAAATCAATAATTAATTTCGGCCGGCTCGCGCTCCACCCGCCTCCGGCTTCGCGCGCGGGCGCTGCGATGCCCCGATAAAAGCCGCTCCTTTTTAACCGCGCCGGGGCGAGCCGCCGCCTGCGCGCCAGATTATTGGATATTATTCCATTTCCAGAGAGCGTTCAATCCCGGCACGATTCGCTCGCTCGGCTACTCTCGGGAGGCTGCCTGCCCCTCCACCACCCCCTCTCGGATTCTGACACCCGATGATTGGGGCCGCGGGGGAGGACGCTTAAAATAGATAAACGCGCGCCCCGCTGGATTTCGCGCCTCCCGCGGAGGAAGGAAGGAAGAAAGGGTTTATAGTTTATTGGAACGATTTGGAGAGGAGTGGTTTGTTCTTCCTTTTTTTCGACGAGGGTAGTTTATGAAATGTTAATGTTGATTGATTGGTTAATAGCCGCGTTTAGCCGCGCTCGCGACGCTTTATATTTTAATCGAAGGTGATCGACGTTGGATATTTTTAATGCGCTTTTCAGTCGCTCAATATTTTTAATAACTTGATTATAGGCTATTCCAGTAATTCGAGTGAGGTATGGTGATACGACGTGTAGATGTTAGTTAACGGAATATTACGATTTTTTAGAGATGCTAATGGTACGTAAGTGGAAGTAAATAAATGATGATTAGATACGTAAGAAAATTAATTTAAAAAGAGATGTGGATAGAGGCAATAAAATATAAATCAGAAAAGATAGCAGAGGACTGTTTTATAAAACAACTTCAATTTCAAGCTCCAAATATGTAATTTGACAAGGACGATGGATTAAAGGCGAACCTTGACGTTTAATATAAACTGAAGTATGCATGCACAAAAAGTTATCGATACAACGTGTTTCTTCAAGCCTTGAGTTTCAATTTAAAATTCATGCCAATGCATTGAGCAAAAGGAAAGGGCATACCCAATGAATATCGATTAAAGCCTTACCTTCAAATATTAAAGACTTTTATAAATTTCCACGTCTTTTTATTTTTTTTCAGAATTTTCGTTAACAACGAAGCACCTGCGCGAAAGTAAGCAACCTGGACTTCCGCGATCGCAGCGGCGTCGCAAAAATTGGAAAAGCAAAAGCAGCGCGAGCTTGAAGCGTCTGTTCGCGCAATTACAAAGAACAAACGTTCTTTTTTCTAATTGCACGTTAAACAGACACTCAATTAGTCGGGCGCGCGAGCGCACTGTAATCCACGCGGCAAAAATGATAACAAGAGCCTCCGCGCGGGTAATTGCGCCAAATTGCGCCTTTTTTACCCAGCGGCGCAAAAACTTCGAAGTGAAAGCTCACGAGGCGCACCGGGAGCACTTCTCGAAATCGTACTTAATGATTTTATATGCGCAAAAAAGGTGGGGAAGCCGATCGATGAAACAAAAGAGAAAGGCGCGCAAGAAAACGCGATTTTAATTGTCCGTCCGGAATTTTTGCGCGCAAACGTACAATTGAGCCGAGGATCCGAGGTAGCGATATTGAACTTGCTCCGCTAGTTTAACGAGGTGTGAAAGTAGTTTCTTTCTTTTTTTTTTTTCGTAAATTGGGCAACGAGAGTAAGGAGATGGAGGCCCGTTACATCAATGCGAGGAGGCGGTTACGCAGTCGCCAAATCGCTCCCTGCCCTGCTATACAACAACCAGTTGTGTCGCAAAATTTTGGTAACGAGAGAACTGGAAATTTATGCAACGATTACAACAATCGAAGAGTACGCGAAAACAACGATATTTTCCTTTCTTGTCCGTTACGTGATCAACGCAGAAAGTAAACTTGTCGGCGGCGGGCTTCTGTAAAGTAATTTATCTGTGAAAAGGATCGGAGCGTCTTTCTGTAATCTATCTGATTAAAATAATGAAAACCGGCTCTTAATTTTATGGATCACTAGTGCTTTAAGAAGGTCATTATTTATAATACAAGGTAGCTGGAGTATCTCAAAATTTATACTATTTGGAGAAAAGTTATGTGTTTGTACAAGGATCTCTTGAAGGAGCCAAGTAACAAAACTACATGTACTTGTGAAAGCAGCGTTCAAGATTTTTCCACTCTATGGAATTCGAAAATTTATGTAGAAAATATTTAAAAAATCATTTTGTAGAAATGTCTGTATCGTGTTTTACATAATGCAGAAGAATCTGACGAAGAAATTGCATTAAGAAATTCGTAATAATTTTTAATTAGCAAATTACCAAAATTTTTTTATAATTAACTTTCTCAATCACTGCTTAAGATTCAGTTTTAATTAATTACAAAAACGTGTAATTGTAAGACGTTAGAGATATCAATTATAAAAACGATCGATATTATGTATAAAAATAATGTAAAATTTGCAAATTAATTAAAAAGCATGTATAAATGTGCAACGTTAAATTATAATTGACACAATGTTAAAATAACACAAAACACTTATAATTTTCAACAGATACTCAACCTCCCGCAAACCCCCGGCGACGAAAATGAGTTTTAGTCTCGTAGCAAGATCCGGAGTAAATCGCGTCGCGCGGGGTAGGAGGCGAGTGAACCAGAAGAGGCGTTCGAGCGAGAGATGCGCGGGGGGAGAAGCCGCGCACAAGGTGAAGCGTGAATGCGTGCGAGGCCTTGCCAGGGATATAGCTATACACAACGGCGGCGCGACGCCGGAGGAAAGGGAAGGAAGAGGAACTTGGCCGGGCGGCGAAAGGAGGAGCGCGAGCGCAGAAGGCCGGCGTAATTAACTGCGATGGGAGAGGCGGGATAGTCCCGTTTGAGTCCCGGGATTCCCGGGGGACCTGACCCGTCGTATCAGACAGCCGACACTCGCGCCCGCCGCAGCGGCGTTCAAGTTTCGCTCCACGATAATTGCCTTCGCTTTGCTGCAGTCGCGCTAATACCCAGAGCGAGAGAGAGATAGGTAGAGAGAGAGGGTGAGAGGTAGACGATGGCGATGGCTCTGTTCAGCCAAAGGAGACTCGAACGACTTCGTCCCCTCTCTTAGGACTGCGACTGATATCTTTCGCTCTTTAGGTTCGGCTTTATCGCTCGGTTTTTTTCCTTCGCCGACGGATTTTTTGCGCTTCAGTTTTTCCTTTGTCAATTTGTTTAAGTTAACACTTTAATTGTAAAAGTTGTTCTTTTATTATTTTTTTATTACTCGAAAGAGGTATATTGTTTACTATAAAACTGAAGTTATAGGTTCAATGTTTGTGTTTCTATGTAGAGATACTTTGAATAGATCTCTTGTTAAAATTCTTTTATAGCCTACAATTCGCTGCAGAATGCACGTTTAATTGAGAAGCTGCATGGAGATTTTCTCACACTGTGTTGTAATCCTTGAAGTTACAAGAAAATCTTGAATAGCCTTTGATTTATCTTCAAGAGAGAAATAATAACTCCAGACTTTTATAGTTTTTTCCTGTAAGTATAAAAGTGAAAATAATAGTAAAATCATGTTTCCATTATTTTATTCAATTAATCATTGTGCACCAAATTGAAGTTGAAAAATGTAATAAAAAAAAATTTAATTGCCCGCGTCGACTTACGCTTCTAAATTAAATAATTATATAGATCTAGTATATAAATTTTAAATCGTCAGACTTGTACATTCCAATCCGCACTGCTAAAAGACCTCGTCGCGCATTCCAGGTACTCCTTGTCGTACCTATCGCGCAATCTTCATCGGAAGGTATGTTTATCCGCAAAATTGCCCTATCAAACGCCGATAGTTCAAGAAGAAAGCGCGCGGGAAAATCGGCGCGCGCGCCGTTTGAAAAGGAAATGAATCGTTGCGAAAAATAAGAGCTTACGAAACCTGTCAAATAAGTAGGCCGGCTAAGCGCGATCATAAGGTGGGGAGGCACAAATCTGCGTCAAAGTAAACACGCGCGGCACTTCGCCGCTTTATCCCCCTGCAAAAAATACGCCAAATCCCCATTACCCACGCAACGGCAACTCGCTCGCGCGCCCGTAAAAAAAAATTCACTTTTCGACATCCGAGCGTCGCGCTGAAAATTTACGCGGCGGTCGTTATTATACCTACCGTAGGCCGGAGAAAAATCCTCGGAGGTGCACTCAATCATTCGTAATTTCGCATCGGCTCGAAAGTCCCCGGTGTGCGTCTGGCGTTTTTCTTGCGCAACGCGCGGCGATCGCCTGTCCGTCAAAACGCGCAGCGCGGAAGCGCCGTGGACGCGTTGATGATAATGACCGGCGATGATTATGACGAAAGCGGCCGCGCTGCGCACGCGCGCGCTTTTCCCCGCGGCTATTCCGCCGTTTGATTCCGGAAATCTAGAGGACGCTGATGCTTTTACGAGAGTGAAAATGTCGGTTTCGTTTTTAATTACTCCGTCTTACGTCATAGCGGAGTGCATTATTGCTTGTTTTAGGCCGGTGTACTCGCGAGCTGCAAGACCGTCGGGTGATTCATTTTTCCTTTTTTTATAGAGTGAACGGAAATCATCGGTGCTGCGGTGTACCTTAGGGACGAAAAGTGAATAAAAATCGGGACTTTCTCCGAGGTGATACTAAAAGAAAATATTTTCTCGGATGTTTACATTAAACATATTCAAAGTTAAAATATTAGTTTTTTAGTGGAATTAAATAATGTATAATCTTTTATTCATCACTATTAAACTGGAAAGTATGAAATCACAATATGACAGCTTGGAGAAAACACTAGTAAACATTACAATAGTATAAGGTAGCATTTTCAAATAAAAATTTCAGGAAAAAATTACGAAACTTTAATAAAAAATAATCAAGAATACAATAAAATTTACTTAGATGTCTATAACAATTGGTTCTTGTAGTACTATAATAATTATATTCATAGCAATATATTTCCGCAGATTGGTCCCACAATTTTTATGCGAAAATTCTATCAATGCAGTTTGAATGAAATATAGTGAAAATTCAATCAAATTTTTTAAATAACTAACAATCCCAGAGGAAATAACAATACACCATTCTAATAATATATCCGCAAGATGTTTCTCCGTGATACCCGCATAGTTACAAATTGAATATAACGTTCTTCGCCGCGCGAGTAAATAATTTTAGCGGCGAGCCTGGAAACGGCAGAAAATCGATCTTGAGGAACTCCTTTCACGCCCGGAGCTCATAAAACGGCGAATATGTATTTAAAGCGGCGAGCCGCGTGCCCGGCGCGCGAGGAGCGCATAGAAAAGCGGAAGCGCCTCGGGGGATCCTCCGCGAGGAAGTGGCTTGGCTCGCGCGCGGGCGTCGGCGTATCGGGCGCTCGCGCGCGTCGTAATTCACGCATGGCGGAATCGTCGCGATTTTTTCACTTTCACAAAAGCCGGCCGCGCGCGCTCGCACACACACACACACTTGCGCGCGAGATGACCGACCGGTCCCTCTCGCCCGTCGCTGGCGCGCCTCGGGTGCCGGTTCCGAGGAAACACACCTCCAGTGCACGACGTAATCAATTTTTCGGGTGTGGTGCAGCTGCAGCGCATTGATTTACTTCTCGAGGTATCGGTGTGACGCGGAAAAATTTCACGGGAGTGAGACGTCTATGATTTTGCAACTTTGTATAGCAGTGTATTAATGGGGGACTATTGTACAATGGCATTCTTGATGGTAGTCCTCGCTAATAGCGTCTTAGTTGACTGGAAAGGAGTTGGTTTTGCTTGTGCAAACATGTAATGGAATTAATTCCCTACTCGTTTAAGCTTAGGATAATAATATTGCACCGGTTGCGTCACCCCCTCATTGTTTGCACCACACTGGAAATATTGAAATCGAGCTATGGGAACGTATCAGTATCTAGAGAGAACCGTAAAATTTTACGGTTATATAGAAATACCATTTTCGGCCGAAATGCACCACTAACGAATATTAGATACGAGCTTGTAATGAAACTGGTTTCAGCATTTTTCGTTAAATAAGATATATTTTCGATTTGAATTTCTGAAACTCCAGCGAGCTGCCGGACCAGCGCGAGCTTAAGTTTTAAAAAGAAATTGACTTACCACGTGGACTTTCCTTTTTGTCGCGGCTAAAAATCTCATGTAACTCGGTAATCTTAAAATAAATTTAAAATCAATTACCCGCGTCCCCGTAAAAAAATGTTCGACGATTGCGTTTAAGGGTAAATAAATTTACATAATGCGAGCGTAATGCAGGCGGCGAAGTCCGCGCGTATCTTTTAAAACGAAATTTTCACCCAATAAAGTGGACAAATCTAATTGGAGCCCACGGCGCGCCGTGTTCTACTCGCTCGAGTAAACGGTAAACACCGCGTTACATTAGTCGCGCACATACCCCGGCGCGTTACGGCGATCCACCGCTTTGTTGAAATCGGCGGCCCATTTGCACGCGAAACGCTCGATTCCGCGTTGCATTACGTATCACGAGGAAGCGCCGGCGTCGCGCTCCGCGGCGAAAAAAACGCGAGGAAAGGAAAAAGCGCGGCGAAAAAAAAAACGGGAGCGCTTACGGGAGTTCGAGATAGTTCTTGCGCGTGCATACGCGAACGTGGAAGTGGATACGGCCGGCTCGAGAAACTCCGGCTGCGGAGAAAGTAATGCTTTCCTGGCCGGTGTGCGCGGCGCACACATCTTAATTGCGCTCTCGTAACTATTGAGATTCGGCGCGAAAGCGGCGGATTCGAATTTCGCGCCGCGAGGATCCTCCGGCCCGGTGCAAGGACGCGACCACGTCGAAACCGTGACTTTTCAGCAATCCCTTGGTTCCATCTAAAACGACAGTCGATGTTTAAGAGATTAATTTTTATTATTATTATTATTATTATTTTATTTTAAAGAGAGCACTTTCTCGGTGGATGTTGAACCGCTTTTATGAGGCGTGAACGCGAATCACGACTGTGTAAGTAGAATCCGGACGCGCGTACGCAAAATCCGATCCGATCTAATCGGTCGACTTTTACTCGCGCCAACGTCCGACGTTAATCGGCTATTTTCACTCGCAAATTGCGGCGCGTTTGAGTGGGCGGGGAGACGAGGGTTGGGAGGGAAATCAAGCAGACCAGTACAGATAAATTTTGTAGTTTTTAAAAAATTTTATTTTTACTTCCAGTACAAAAAGTTTTTTTTTTAGCCCGCTTTATCGGCGAACTTTACACACGCTGCGCCGCTTTGCAGCGGCGTTTTCACATTCTGTCACGTTTGAGCGCGCAGCTTTTCCACATTGATATTCGTTTTTATTTTCCATTATCCATCGAGTATCGTTGACGGTTAATCATCTCGCTCGTTCGAGCGAGTGCGTTGGTTCGCAAGTTTTTTTTTGTCGCATACATGAAATTTGTTTGTACATAAAAGATAGAAAAAATAGGCGTGAGTAATCGGAGAACAGAGTAGAAGTCAAGGGGTTGGTGACAGAAACCGTTGAATCGTTTAAAGAGACAAACAAAAGACGCACGGTACAAAGTAAAGTTTGATTTTATCGTCGGCCCCGACCGCAGACTGTGATGTTACTCAGAGATGCGGATCGCAGCGTCGTCCTGAAGTCGTTGTAACCCTAGATACGGCGCGGCAGGCCCGGGTCGAGCGCGAGCCGCGAATCTCCCCCTTTGTATTTACAAGCGCGCCGGCGCGTACTGCAGCCGAAAGGAAAACGGCGCGGAAAGTTGCCACTGGGACCGGTCGGCTGACAAATCGCTCGCGGATCGAGGCGAGCGGCTGCCGATTCTCCTTTTGGTCTTTCTCTCTCTTCCCGGCGCGGCTCCGTGGCACTTTCCTTTCGGCTCGCGGGCGCGCGACTCGCGGCGCGTTCTCTCCTCCTTCCCGCGGCCCCCCGAGCAGGCTGGGAGCCCGGGTGTCGGTTCGACGCTGAGGGCTGTCCTCGTCGAGTGGCTCCCGCGGTTGGCGCGCGCGAAACCGGGCTCGAGGAGCTGGTGCGATTTTTCGCGCGACGAAGGAAAAGCGCGTCGCGGGGAAAATCGCGCGTCACCGCCGGGCGCGACGGCGACGCTCGGAGAGGGAGGCGAGGTCGCGTGGCCGTGCCGCCGTGGCCGGTGCGTCTGAGGCTTGAACGGAAAAGAGCATTAGTCTGAGCGACAGCGGATCGCAGAGGGTTGGATGGGCGTGCGACGGCTGGGAGATCTGGTTATCTTCTAGTGGCTGTAGCCGTGGCTGTAGCCCTGGCTGTAGCCGTGGCTGTAGCCTTGGCCGTAGCTGGGCTCGAATCCTCCCTCGACGTGGTGGTGCTCCTGCTTGATGTGCACGGGGACTGGGTAGGGCACCTTGACGGGGTACGGGACCTCCTTCTCGACTGGGTACGGCACCTCCTTCTCGACGTAGTAGGGCTTGTCGACGGGGACCTTGACTGGGTAGGGCACGGGCTTCTCGACGGAGACGGGCACGGGCTTGTGGACGATGTAGGGCTTGGGTACGGGCACTTTCACGTGCACGGGGTACGGCTTCTCAACCGGGACGGGGTAGGGCCTGTCGACGGGGACCTTGACTTCATAGGGGACGTGCTTCTCGACGGTGACTGGGTACGGCTTCTCGACGGTGACTGGGTAGGGCTTGGGCACCGGGACTGGGTACGGCTTGTCGACGGGGACTTTCACTTCGTACGGGACGTGCTTCTCGACGGTGTAGGGCTGGGGCACCGGAACCTTCACTTTCACGGGGTACGGTACGTGCTTCTCGACGGTGTAGGGTTGCGGGACTGGAACCTTGACCTCGACGGGGACGTGCTTCTCGACGGTGTAGGGCTGGGGCACGAGGACCTTGACTTCGTAGGGCTTGTCGACGGGGACCTTGACTTCGTAGGGGATCTTCTTCTCGACGGTGTAGGGCTGGGGCACGTGGACGGGCACCTTGACGAAGACCTTCACGGGGTAGGGCACGTGCTTCTCGACGGTGTAGGGTTGAGGTACGGGCACCTTGACCTCAACGGGGACGTGCTTCTCGACGGTGTAGGGCACGTGTTTCACGTGCTCGACGGGCACTGGCACCTTCTTTACTACTTCGACGGTCTTGATGTGCTCGTGGTGCTCGGCGATGGGGTGGGAGTAGTCGCCGACGTACTCGTGGCCGATACCCCGCTTCTCGGTCTTCTTCTCGGCCTCGGCTGCCTCCTCGCAGCGGGCCAGCGCAATGAGCGCCACAAAGGCTAGACAGAACTGTAACAGGAAAAAATGCGTATTATGAGATTTTCAGTTTTCTTTTTTTGCGATGTTTTGTGTAATAATTAGATTGAGTTCCAGTTTATTAGCTCACGTTCGCGAGTTTTTTTTTACAAGATTATTAAACGTGCGTACATTTTTCTTAACGAGAGATAATTAAGGTCAGTTGTGTAATTATGTAGCTCATCGGTTATACAAAAAAAGTGAAGACGCTTTAAAGATGCCAGTGCAAAAGCCAACAACTTTTATAGATCGAATAGAAAAATAAGACACGAAGATCACGTTTTAACGATCGAGATTCAATTCCAAGGCGCGCTCGTGAAATCGGCGTTTCCCCGACGACTCGAAGTGTCACGCGAGCATTAAAAAAAATCCGTCCTTTTTCACTTTCTCACAGAACTCGTGAAAATGCGCGGTCGGCTCTCTTTCTCTCTAATCCGCGGCACTCGAAATGTACGCGTCTTCGCCGTAGCTCCCCGACTCGTCGTTAATCGTGTGTGGTGGGCGACTCGGTGGAGGCGCCCGGGCACTTACCTTAAACTTCATTGTAAGGTTCGCGCGCGCTTGTTCGTGGCTGAGAAACCACTTGACTGCTTGAGTTTTCCCGCGGCGAGCCTTATATACCTCGGGTAGAGGAGAACGAGGCCCAACACTTTCCCTCACTCGGGGCCCGCGCGCTCGCTCTCCGCTAGGCTGCGCGAGCAGGACGGAGCGAGCGGGATGAAGGCGAATCGGGGGCCCGCTCACGCTCGCCCGTGTGTACGTATACGCGCGCGCTCGCTCGCGCGTAAGGTGAAACGTGAGCGGATCCTGCGAGCGGCTCTCCTCTGCTCGACTTCGGAGGGCTGCCACCTTCCTTGCTTCTTCTCCTCTTGTTTCCCGCGCCTCCGCCTTCTTTGTTCGCGAGCACCTCGGCCGGTGCGTCCTTAAGTTCGCGCCGGGTCCGTCGCGGGATCGTGTGTACGCTGCGGGGAGGTCGGATGAGAGCGACGCGGGGTGCGCCGCGAGGGAGAACGAGGCGTTTTGCAAGGGGGGAGTTGCGCAACGATTTTGGCGAGGGAGGCCTGTTGCGCGGCCGAGTCGTGCGACTCCGTCGCCCGGTGTTTACTTTTTTTTTCTCTCTTTCGCGACGGCTGCACTTTTCGATTGCACGACGCCGGGAAAGGCGCGTCGCGCGATCTCTTCGTCCGACGGCTGCACGTCGAAGGCGAAAGGGAGACGCGGATTAAAAAAAGGACGGTCGATCCTTTGTTTCGGTCAATTTGCGGGTGGCACGAGCGATCGAGTCGTGCGGCTCTTAATTAGGCGCTCATCTCATTTCTGCGTTTCTATTGTCGCGCGCGACCGCAAGGATCCGCCGGGGATGACGGCAGGCGAAGGTGAACACCTTTCGACGGCGCAAAGTGTAAAGCCCTTTGTTCATTGATCATCTGCGACGACCGGTTTTTCCCTTATTTTTCCTGCTCTTGCGGACGCCGACGAGGCGTAAACTTGAGAGCTGCGATACGAGAAAGGCCGCGCAATTTACTTCCTGATTCGAGCGCGATAAGTTCTTCGGTAGAATTCTGCAAATTTAATTCCGTACAAGTGCCATGTAATTTCGCTGGCGATCGAATCGCCCGTTTTTTCGGTAGAAAAATTACACGAAGTTGGCTTGTTGTAAACCCATGGGATAATTATTGGTTCGTGGCATCACGTACTTGCGACACTTGATACCGATTTTCGAAAACCCGGATCAAGCGGCCTATGCGCGTAAAAATTCTATATACCACATATATTTCGTTTCAAAATTCTGTAAATTTTACATAATTCCCGTTGTATTGCGCGCGGCGTTGAAAAATTTTGCGCAACCAACGCCCGAAATTTTTCGGGCTCCCGAAAACGAAATCGAGCGGAGTTTTTGAAATATTTTTCACCGCGAAGGAGCGGCAGCGGAGCATGCGAAAAAGGAAGGCTGAGAGAAAGAAAGCAGAGGCGAGAGGGAGCGGGACCAGCTCTACGGACCTTGCCGAGGAGAAATTCGCTATAAAAAATGCAATTATCCCTTCGACTCCCGGACGTCGTTGTCGCCGCTGATACATTAACAATCGCACATTTTTAACTTCAATGTTGCATACGTGGTGGCCGAGGGACTTATGTAAACATCGCTCTTTAAGCCAACTCGAACGACCTTTACCATCGATCGAAGTAATATAAAGGGAGCTTTTGATAAATTTTTATAAGAAACTTTTTTAAATTAATACATGATTTTGACCGATGTCTGTTAACTGGTTTGATGATTGATGCAGTATTGACACGCCGATCTTTTTTAATGGCGTTACAAAACGAAGATTTTATGGTGCGATTGTAAGATGTGCATATATATCTATATGTGCACATACTCGAATGAAAGGTAAAGATTCTAATCTTGAACCTCAAGTTGCTAGTTACTAGAATATTCTTTCATAATTCTATCAAGTTAATGGCCATTGACGTGGAAAAGAACATAAATAATATACTGCAACTGATGCGAACTTCGTTTCTTGCCGTTACCTGCTATTATATTGCAAATAAATTTTAATTCGATTATTCTTTATTTCTTAAGAGTTGTGTAGGTCACGGTAATGTTATCTACCCTTTTATCTGCTAGTTGATTAAATTGATATCCAATAAATAATTTCTATTGGATTTCTAATTTATTTCTTATTTCTTAAAAAATAGTTAGTGTAAGTACATTCATTTTCTTAAACATTTTAATGAGATTTGTTATTAAATTAATTTATTAAAGACAAAATCAAAAATATTTTATTTATGTAATTAATGATTACCTCAATATTAATCTTGAAA
This sequence comes from Eurytoma adleriae, assembly GCA_900480045.1. Classification (NCBI taxonomy): domain Eukaryota; kingdom Metazoa; phylum Arthropoda; class Insecta; order Hymenoptera; family Eurytomidae; genus Eurytoma; species Eurytoma adleriae. The sequence continues at coordinate 62,772 of UXGC01000193.1, read as the reverse complement.
GAGTCATATTCGTTTACAATTTATATGCAAAAACAAGAACAGGCATGTGGATTTTTACAAAAAAATCATGATTTAAAAAATTGGCAGGCCACAAGTACACGAAACCATGCAAGCACCTTGAACCCGCCTCATTTTTTCTTATTACTTCGTCAAACGAGTCTTATTAAATGCAAAATCGATGAATTCGACCTTTACCAAAAACCACCTCTTAAAATCGCTCCACTCACACGCAAATCATAAAAAAAACCTTCAAAAACCCCTTAAAAAATCCCTAGCGAGAAAATGCATCGCTCGATCTCTTTCCGGTGTGCACAATAGGATGCACGGCGCGAAAAAAGGAGCGCGAAGACGCGGAGCGGCGCGCCGGGCTCGGGAGTACAAGGAAAGGTGTTCACCTCCGAGCGAAAGTAAAAGTGGCCGGGCGGCCGCGCGCAGCCGTGCAGGAGCCTTCCGCGGAGGAGCTGCCTGGATAAAAGGGAGAGCATAAGTGGATAAGAGAATACGCGCGCGGCCTCAGTCGGCCACGATCGGCCGGCCCGGCGAAAACGGACCTATCCCACTAGCGCGCCGCGTAGCGCACTATATTCACCGGGGTACTTTGTATCCACGCGAGCATTTATCCCCTTCGAGTCGCTATTATGTACATCGGAATAAATCGAACGTTCGATTCGCGGCGCGTATGTAGGTTTCGAGAATCGGCCGCCGTTTCCTGCTGGTTTATTTGTTCGGTGACGTAAGGGAGCGGCGCGGAAAAGATCTTTGCGTGTAGTCCGTTTTTTTTTCGCTGATTACTTCCTACGAGCGCTACCGGGCTACTGTAATTTATAAATGAATGGGTCATTTAGATTCTGATAAGGATGCAGTATCGCCGGCGGTGAGCGTGGAAATTTTTCGAAAAAACTGTCTAATTATCTTAATAAGACGTGTTACGGTGCACGATGAAAATAGTTTATGCCGCTGAAATGTATAAAATTGCTCGGGGAAATGCAAATACGACATGAAAAATGAACATTTTCACTTACCAAAACTACGTAACGCGTAAATTACGTGGCAAAGTATTTTTTTTTTTTTTTATTTCAGCCAAACTTTCGACACGTCGGACTATTTTTCACTCTAACGTTCGCAATTTTCTTCTGATTTTGTCTCCGTAACCCTCGTTACAGAATTTAAGCGTTTCGCAAAAAAATCATCGGCAACTTTCGGTATCGCATTCAAATAGAGGTCACAGCAAAAAAAGTTATATCAGAATCCCCTAACCGATTTTTTTAACAAGCAATACTGGTTATTATTTAACCTCGCATTTAACAGCAGCAATTCCTTTAAACTCCGACTGCACAAAATGAGGCGTTTGATCTCGACGAAAAAAACTGGGTTAATTAGCAAAAAAAGGAGCAAATCTTATATCACACCGAGGGAACAGGTTACCCACAATTGAACTTTTGTTCTAGCTCGTGCGCAGCTCGTTGCTTTGAAATATTCACCCGCTCGTCGGGCATTGTGCAAAGGCACCAGAGGTCCGGCGCGAATAAAAGCCGCCGTAAATATTAAAGGAGATCAATCTTCGACAACTCATATAATACTCGTTGCACAACGGAGAAAATGTCGGTACGCCATCGACGCACGAAGGAGAGCCTGCCGCCTCCCGAGCAGGTTTCCCGCCCGTGCATTCTCGTTTTTCAAAGTGAAGGTCAAATTTAGCCTTTTTTCGGTCTTGAATGTCGAGCGTTATTGCAGTAACGCATTAAAGCCGGCGCGCCGCCTGCCCCTAAGGTAAAAGCGGCCGTATCCGGAATCCGGAGAATGGCGTTACGCGTGTCTTTATATGCAACGATAATTGGACCGATCGCCTTAAATCACTCGATCATTCAAATGTGAATGTCACGCTTGAAAACTAAACTGATGCTCATAAATATAGACCTAATTTCTCAAAGTTTCTCGATAAACTACAACAAAAGTTATCCGTATTTAATCTCGTAATCCGCAATATCACAAACGTCCGTGCAGAGGTGTATCAAATGAATATAAAAGCGAGTTATATCATATACCAACTTATCAACGAGCTGTCGCAACAAACCGAATTCATATTTCGCGAGACACGCCGAGTGGGCGATAAGGAAACCCCGCGAGGGCGTCGTTCGCGCGATACATTCGTCGAAGAAATCCCGGGGCGAGCTCGCGCGGATATCGTATGCAGGAGTCGTGCGCCGGGCTCGCGGAATTGGGCAATTACCTGACGCCGTGGACTCGCGTATCTGAGCCGGCGTATCTCTCCGCCGGGCGGTGATTGGAAAGGAGCCCGGACACCGGGGGCTCGCTCCTTTCTTCCCAATGAAAACGCGGTGGGCGCGCTTTCCCGCGCCGCGCGAGCTTATCTGCGTCACGAGCCGGCCCCGCGAGCGAGCGAGACCGGAGCGACCCTGAGGTGGGAGGCTTTTTTTTTCGCTTCGAAAATAGAAATTCAGAGTTTAATCGAGTGCTCCGCGGAGAGGCCTTGACGCGTAATGCACTCGTAAGCGCGCCCGGTGATTTTGGCGCTTACTTCCCGACGGAGTTTATTTGAGTTTTCGCGCGATTTAATTAAGCGCTTTTTAGTTTAATTTTACAGGAAATTTTTATTTTAGTTAAAGGATTTCTTCTTCTGCATGCATAGCTGTACATTCGTAAGAAATGATTATTCGTAAAAGGAGATTACGTTAATGATCACTGGAATACTCATTAATAAGCCCACACCTTTTTGAATAAAAGAAAATAGTACTTATCTGCTTTATTTTTAAAACTTACTTTCTAAAAGAAACACCCATAAATAATGCACGCTCGTTAATAAAATGACTACGTTCAGTTGTCTAAGCGTATTTCGATACTACCAGATTGAACAGATAAATCCGCTTGTTAAGAAACTTCCCGCAGAGTTGCCAATTTTTCCCGAATACATTAGCAACTGGATAATTACAACTCGATTACAAAGCCCGGCCATGCTTCCTTCAGCGCGTAGTCTTTGATTTTTTATCGTACGATTATGCAAATTAACACGTGTAAATCGCGCCTTAGCTCAGCGGCGCGCCGCCTTTATTCCCGGGATTAATTTTTCTCGAAGCAATCCCATAAATTCCCCCGGGAAAGGCGTAATTTCGGGGAGGGCGGGAGGGGGGATGATGTAAAAGGGTTGCATGCGCGTCGCAGAACGGCAGAATACGTCTGCATCGTGCTTACTCGGTGGTGGAGGTCGCATGCCGGGGAACCGTTCCGCCGCGAGATTGGGCCGCGCTGCGACTTTTTTATCGATTCATCCGCGCCAACGTCGGCGTCGAGATCCTCGACGCGTGACCCTTTACGCGCGTTATCCCGCACCTGCCGCTTTTCCAAGCACGATAAGATTCCGCTCGAGCTTGCACGAGCTCGTTGCGCTGGATTCTTCATGTGGTACTTTACTTTTTGTTTATTTTTTGTTTATCAAATAAGTAGTTGGCTATTTTTTATGTAAATTATATGGCAGGCCCCTTTTTTGTGAAATATATAGTGATCTTTAGTAAGTAGATTAATTGACTACCTAATATATTAATTTGTAAATTAATATATATGATTGCTTTAATTACGAAACATCGAAGAACGATATTCTTGAATTTAAAATTAATAAAATTAAGTGGTATAACCCAATGTTAACACTAACCCGATGAATAAAATTTGATTATACGTATTCATTTTGAACTTGCATGTTAAAGTGAAGATTTAAAAAATTACCATGAATTTCACGGTAAATTCCTGAAGTAAAATAAGCGCGTGATGCAATTGATGTCATTTTGAAATTATTCAATCAATCTTCAACTCCAACGACTCGTAAAACAATTGCTTTCAAGCAAATGTAATATTTCGCACTAAAAAGAAATCCAGCGCACTTATAGAACTTTTCTTTCGGTAAAAACCATTCTAACACCGAGCCAACCAAATTAAGATTCTGATAACCTCATTTACCGGCGCTACGTGATAAACAGAACCATCTATCAAAGACGCGCTTTTCCCCAGCCTGCTCGCTTCTAAAACAATTACACGCAGAACGGAGCCACGCGGCGCACACCCGCGGAATAAGGATTCGCGTACACACAGCTCGCGCGGAAAGGCAAGTTCACTCGCGTATCAATTCCGTGACCAGGCGCAATGTTTGCCGTACACACACGCATGTTAATCCCGTCTCGTGGATGCACACGCATGCAGCACAGCGACGCAAAAAGGCGCGCGGGCGCGCGGTAATTGGCAACTTTTACGTTGCACATGCGAGCGGGCGCGCAAGCGTGAACGACGCGTTTTCTACGTGTGCGATAATAATTCCCTTCTGCGCGTCCCGCCGCGGGGATCGGACGGTCTCGAAAACGCGGGTTGCGTCAAGTGCGCGCGTCGCAGCCTGCAGCGCGTTACAATTGAGGGAAGAGATGTTGCGCAAGCCCCCCCTTTGACGGCGCGAGGCCGTTGCATCCGCGCTGATCTGATATACGGCGTTATGAGCCGTAATTAGAATTTTCTTTTCTTAATACGAGGCGCTCGCCGCCGGAGATTCCGGGAAGCGAGCGCGGCGCAGCTCCTGCGTTTTTTTTGGCGATGTTGCGGAACGCGGATTACGGCGGAGAGGTGATTAATGTGGAGCCGCGGCTGTGCGAGTGAGAACGGGATGCGATTTCCCAGTTTCAGGTGCGACGGATTCGACCGAACAATCAAGCCTTGTTTTGGATCAGAATGTGAAAACGAGAGGTAGTTTGCGTAATTTATAATGACGTGAGAAGTGGCGTTATAGGTGGTGCACTGGCAAGTGCCTCTAATCTTCGAAGCTGAAAAAACAAGACTTATTACGGGCTCGTGTTTACTTAGGTAATCTTGAGAGCCTATTGTTCGCTACTGCCACCCCTATGATCGTTAATTTATCTGGGGTCTCGATTTTTAAGGACTGTTCAGGGCTTGAGCGGAGGGCACTGGGTTGTGGGCGTGCCTAATATCTTCAGGACGATGATCGTCCTCTTAGCTCTTTGCACCTGCGAGGAAGCAGGAAGCTCCGGGGGAAATTACGGTGCGCCCCGCCAAAAATAAACGTTGCGTAAAATACTCTCGCTGCACCTTTTGCAGTAATGACCTGCTGGAAAAAGCGTAATTAATAAAAACTCGATGAAGAAAATCATATTTCTAATTAAAAAAAATGGGACAAAAACAAAACTGGAAATTAGTTTCCAAACTTCGGGATGACCCAATTCTTCGCTTTGATTTCGTTAAATCGTGCACGTGAATATTCTAATTCGACTTCCACCCAAAACTATGCGAGATTATCAGAGCTGCGCAACGATCAGTCTGCTCCGCGTTTCGCAAGCTTTCGAACCGAGCGAAGAAAGCACGCGTAGAGTTTCGAGAATTTCAAAACGTCATCGCTCGCAACTCGAATTATTTTTTTTACGGTTAAGCACCTGCACGCGACGCCTCAAATGCCGATTGCAATTTAACTGCGCCCGTGCTTTTCCTTTGTCCCGCGCGAGCTTTGATGTCCCGATGCGCCTTTTCGGCCGAGCGCGTCCTTACGGGCCGCGGTTAATTTTTACGACCACGATTCGCTCGGTAATTGCCAGGCGCGAAGCCCACGAGCGCGCGTCGCCACGGCCGGTGACATAATCCGGAAAAGAAGCGTTTCGACCGAGGAATGCGAAGTCCCCTTTTGCTGTAACAGGCGAATATTTCGCTCGAAGGGATACTGCAGCGAGAGCGGAATTTTGTCGGAGGTCCGGAGCTTTTTGGCTTTGTGAAAGATCAAATTGTGTTTCGACACGCACGAAAGTTGGGGCCGAGCCCACACGGTGGACTGAAAATATTTCAAAATTCGTTCCGCGCCGATCGACTTTCGGAGGCACGCTTTTTCCTAGTTCATAAACATGTATAATAAGCGGCCGATATCGATCTCGCACTCACGAATTAATGTTTTATCACGCGTACAATTTTCTCCTGTAAAATTTCATTGTGAAATTTTCCAGATCCAAATTCTGGCCTTTACCCGCGCCTATCTCCCGGCTCTCAAAACAATCTCACTTTTTTCTCAACGCGCGCGAGATTTAATTTAAATCCTTTTACACGCTCGGCAACTGAAAAGCTTTAAAATTCATTGAACCACCTTCCCGCGTTACAACCATAGCTCAGATATACGGACGTTTCATCACCGCGTCGGTAATAAACGCGGCAGCACCCGAGGCGCGATTGAGTTTCCTTACTTCCGTCGTTGAAAAAAAAGCTGCACAATAAGAGCGAGAGCGATGTAGAAGAAGTATCCATCATCAATATGCATCGACGGGTGGATCGGCCTGCTCGAGATTTCACTTTAAGTAGATGCGGCGCCCGGCTCGCTTCAATTCCTCGCCGGGGGATTGCGCGGAGAGATCATCTGCGGAGGAAAGTGAATCCCGATCGCGTTTGCTTTCGTTACACGCACGTACACGCCGGCGGGATCATTCATGCATCGCTGGCCGCGCGTGCCGGCATCCTGCCGATCCGCGGTCGACGCACCCGATGCCGTTATCGAGCTTCGTTATGTTCTTTTCCTTAAACTACCTGCTGTTGTTTTCATTCCTGCATGGGAAGCTACGATGCGCTTTGCGTTACCACTACTGCGGCTGGGAGGGATACTCCTGGAAAGGCAGACATAGCCTCTTACGCTATTGTTCTTTAAGCTACGGTTGCTAATGTTTGGTATGGAATTTTTAGTGGGAATGCATGCAGTATTGTTGTAATTTTTTACTTTATTATTAGACGTTCAATTTATTTTTGTATAGAATGTGACTACTTTAAGTATTTTGAGAGTTGATGTTGATCATTTTTGATATTGACGTCTAAAATTGACGGATATAAAAAAAGTTTTATTTCAATTGGAAATGAGATTACGCTGGATATTTGGAAATATTTGGAACTACTTAATTAACGTTATGTACTGATTATTAGTAGTCTATTTGCTTAAAAAGAATATCTTGATTCTGATTGATACATCATTTAGATTATAATCAAAACGAATCCTAATGAGCTACTTAAAAGACCTTTAAAAAGAAACTTTCACATAAATTAATTTATTTCTTCTTTTACTTTATTTTTATTACTTTTATTTAAAACTGAGTGAAAATTAAACAGAAATACAGTGTTTTACCTCTTCAATATTTTCAATATTTTTAAACCCTATTTCACATAAAAAATTTCAATTATTTTTCTTTTCTTAATTTTTTGGTTTTTAGTAATACGTTTTTTAGCAAGTCCAATCCAATATTTGCAGCTGGAACAACTGTTACTTTTTGATCGGTGGTCCATTATAACTTAATCTATGAATTTAAACAAAATTATTTATTTTTCTCATAGATTTTCCAGAATTTCAAATCTCATTATAACTTTGATTAATATAAGTGCACGAAAAAAGATAAACCAACGTGCTTAAGCTATGTAAGTCAAAAAGAAATGTTTACAGTTCCCCGAAAGATTAACGAAGCCATCACGCGCAAAAAGCTCCGAAAAAAAGTTTCAATCAGAGACAGGTCCGCAATCAGCACATCCGTGGAAAGCCGCCGAACCAAGCAGCCATACGGGCAGACCTTCCCGAGCTCTCGAATAAAAGGATCGCTCGCCAATCCGCGGGGAAGGCGTCCGCTTTAATAGTTCCACTTTCACTCCAGCCGCGCCGCGCTACACCGAGCCCGCAAAGTATACACACCTCCGCGCCCAAATCGCGCTATTTGTTGTGCCGCGCAATTACCCGAGGCCCGCGTGTACAGCCCCGGGCCACGCAGGAGCGAGAGAGAAAGAGAGAGAGACGCGTCATCCGGGGGAGACAAGGTGTCGCGATCGTGTCGGGCCGCAGCTAGTGCACCCGGGCATCGATCCCGATGCTCGCAATTATCGACGACACGAGGCCGTCCGGGCGGCGGCGGCGCGCGTCGTTGGTTATCGATTTGCCCGGGCACTGCCGCCGCCACCCGAGTATTTATAGATCCCGCTCTCGGGCGCGCTCGATTAATTCCCGATGATTATAGGGCACTTTTCCACTTTCGGCCAAGCGCGATCCTTATCCGGGCTGCTCTAGGATGCCGGTTAGGGACCCGGACAGTTGAGAAATTGAATTTTTTTCGGCGCCTCGCGTGATTCGCTATTTTTTTTTTTTTTGTTTTACGTTTTTTCGTTCGTTCTCTTAAGCCCTTGCGTTTTAGACGATTAATTTTCAAAATTTTGTGCACAAGCTTGGCCAGCGCTCAAGAATTTTGTTTATATAATAAGGGTGAACCGGATTTAATTAGATCGAATACAGTATTTATTAATAATACATGCAAATTATTTTGTCATACTCCGAAAGTCCGAAAACGTAATTATTTAATCAGACGCAGGTAATATTAATTACGACCGCGGCGTAAGTGATTATTATGTATTAATCCGAACCTTAATGAAATCGTAACAATTTCGCGCGTTCCGAGGAAAGAGTGCAGTGCAATTTAAAAAAAAAAATTACGTGACACGTTGAGTCTAGCAATTATTGCGTCGAGACGTCCAGCGAAGAGGCATAACGGACTCGTCGCGCTGCATATAATGTGTGTCGCTCGCTTTCTTACTGCATGCCTGCAACCGGCTAATTTAATAAAAGGCGCCGAGGCGGCCCTGCGAGCTTCGGCGCGGCCGGGCCGCTTACGCAAGAGAAATCAGGCGCCGCGCGCACGTAATACCGACTTTTTTCGAAAAGTGTATCGCACACACCAATTCCCTAAATGAAGAGAATGGCGCTGTAATGAGTATGAACAGTCGATTTCTTATCTTTACGGGCGCAATGATCATCGATTTACATTCTATTCCAAGTTAAGAGCTCTAGATTTCTTTTTTTACGGAACCAATTTGCATTTTTTCCATTCGCTTGTTTATGTAATTTATTACACTTTCTTGAATTCAATTGATTTTACGATTTTGCAACTGAAATATAATTTATGATGCTTTTGATGCAGAGGAGAGCCGTTTATTAATATTTCGTTTCTTTTTTAATTAACTTTGTATATTTTCGATAAGAAATGTGTACAATTGTAAGAGAGTACAATTTGCAAGAATATTTTGCCAGAACTGCAGTTATATAGATTCAATTATTTTAATTACCAATAAGATTCAATTTACGTTTAAAACATAGGGAGGGAATTGTGTAGGTATACCTTTCTTTACCTACAATTAAATTATTTCTTGAGTAGTGTATTGAATTAAGAATTTTCTAGATTAATTTAGAGGTAACCCTTCAATTCAAAAAGGGAACATGACGAAATGATACATTAAATCTATATTACGCAAAGGTCTTATTATCTTAGCTGCAATATACATAAAATTTAATAGCGACTATTAGGATACAGATACACAAAGGCTAAAAAATTTAGATGTAATCTCAAATTACCTAATCACGCCGACTGATCGCTCAAAATTTCGTCTCAATGATTCCGAGCCCACAATTTTCGAATTATCAGCTTCCACGCTTAAAAGCCACGCGGCGGGCACTTGTGAATACCGATTGCGCAATTTAAATAAAAGCAGCCCTCGCTGCGGCGAGCCTAATCCGATGCCGCGACGCGCTTTTTCGCGACGTCCAACGGCGCAAGAAGCCGGGCCAATTAACCTCGTAAAATCGCCGAGAGTCGCGCGGCGCGGGACAAGAAAAGAGTCCGCGGCATATAAAATTCTAATTAGGCGAGCCTCTCCGAGATGAATTTGTGAGCGGGCGATACGGGAGGGGGCCGCGCGCGATCGATCTTACGGGCCGGGCAAAAATGAGCGGCGGTTGGTCCGCGCGGCGTGATTTGTTGCCGCTGGAGGGAAAATTATTCGCGATTATCATTCGTTACGGCGCGGAGTCGCGTCCCCGCGAGATTGGATGCCGCGCTAGCGCTTTTTGTCCGCGTTCCCGCGCATCGGTAATGAGCGCGAGGATTTCGTCAGGGCACCGCCGCCGTTCGAGCCCGGCTCCTTTTCGCCAGCAGTTTCCCAGCGGCGTTTTGCATGCGACGACGACGCTTGAAAGGTGCATAAGTACGGGAGAAATCTGAGATCTTGGCGCGTTTTATTTGCAAAGCGATTCCGAAAAGTTTTGCTTTATTTATTCGGTGTTATTTCTATTTTATGTGCCACTGATGAGAGATAATTTGCGTAAAATATGCTCCGTGAAAATCAGCAAAGCACTTTAAAATGGGATATTTTGCTCTTTTAATTTTTCAGTTCAATAAAAAATTAATAATTTATATGGTTTCATTAAAAAATCATATTTATTGAATAACGATCACCTGCAATATCCACATCACATAGAAAATTGAATGACATATATACCTATATCAAATTTAACGATATATTTCTTTTCTTCCTTTTTGTCGGAAATGTGTAATTATATTACAGTGCAGATCGTTTGAATAGAATCTGAAATAAATCACTTCACAGTGCATGCAATAAAATAAAACTGCACTGAAATGCAAGCGCCGCAACAGCAAACTCGTGAGAATCTGAATCCGATCTCACCATAAATTTCAACGACAACTTCCTGCATCGCAGGAAAACAAAGTCTCCGTCCATTTCAACGGAAAGTTCGAAGTGATAAGTACCTCGTGTACGCAACCGCCTCGCCACGTCCGCCGCGGGTCAAACGAAATTGGGACGGGTGCATAACGCCCCGGAGGCGGCCCGAAAACGGAACGGTGCGATGTCGCGTGGCGCCTCGACTCGCCGGGCGGATTTGCTCGGTCGCATCTGCCTAAGTGTGGGTCCGGACTTAAACCGGCAATCAGGCCCGGCGTCCAGCGGCGTCGAAGTTTTCGCCGAAGAAAAGGAAAAATTGGTCGTTTCGAAGCCACCGACGACGCGCGCGCCAACTTATTAATGGATTTGCGAAGACGCGTGGCCGGGGGTGGGGCCGACGAGATCGAGGGGATAAGCGCGCCGTCCCCTGCGGGCCACCGGACTTTCGAGGAGTCGCCGACGCGCGAAGCGACGGACTTTCCGTTCAATTTTCGCGGTCAAACGTGCAGTTGCCGAATTGATTTTTTTAAAAGTTCACCGCAGTGTGTCGGTTAGGCTGCACACTCGCGGCATTCTAGATCGTATTAATTCAATGCCATGATCTTGCAGTTTCGTTACTAGAGCAGGTGAAACCGAGTCGCGGCCGTTGCCTTACGGCCTAATTGGGCTTAAGCTTTTTTACCATTTCCAAGGTAGGCGTTACCTTGACATTTCGGAAACTAATGAAAATCCGCGCGATCGAAAATCCATATAACAGCGGCAAAAAACATTAAATCCTTTCCTTCTGCTGAATCACTCCACAAATTATTCACAAAAAAAGTCGAAGAATAGAACCAATTTCTTTTTTTTTTTCGTCGTAAACTTCTAATGCCTATCAAACCTTCGAACCCGTAACTCAAACTCTGGCGGCGGAAATTCCACGGGCCGTAGCGTGCAAGCGCGCATGCTAATGGTCAATTTCTGCAGCGGCCGTAGGGCGTCCCGCGTGCACGAGATCGGTTCCGGTCCGCCGAAAATAACAGAGCTAGAGAAGCCGGCCTTCCTGTCTAGTAGAGAGAGCCGCGCCTCATCAGGCGAGGATCCTGCACGAGAAAAAAGGAGGAGAGTCCCCGGGCGATTATGCGTGACGCGGCCAGTGCGACCACTTCGTCATTACCGGCCGGCCGCTGTCTCGCAGAGCGGCCGCAAAAAAGAACGAGAGTCGCTCGCGATAATCGCCATCCTCCCGAGAGCCGCGGTCGCGCTCATTAGCTCCGCGGGCATCGATTCAATTGGCCGCGACACGCGCTTATCTCGCGCGCGCCGGCCAAAATGATATCGCTCGATTATATACCCGTCCGTCCTGTTACTTCGCGAACCCGTTCGCCGCGTCTCGCTCGATCCTTCTTTTATTTACGCGCTTGAAATTTCCCTCACTTTAACGGTAAAATTTCACCTTTTTTTGTTTCTCGTCGATTATTAAATTTTGGCTCGCGTTGGACGAGCGAAAAAATTTCGAAGCTGAGATTCGATAAAAAAAAAACGCGCGCACGAGATTCCGTTAAAAGAACCCGGCGCGTCTCTCGGTTTCGCGTGTCGCTGTCGGGAAGAATGGACCGGTCGTAAAATAGGCGAGCACCGAGGAGCGTGAAGGAGCGAGACGGCGGTGCCCGGAGCGTGTAATTTGGCCCCCCTGGGCATTCTGCGGCGGCGCGATAATTTCCCTCGCGTGCACCGCGTCCGAGGCGACTTTTTCGGGCGATTCGCTTATCGAGCCCCGCGCGAATACAGTGTTGCGCCAGCGGCGTGACGCGGCCCGCTGCACTTCGTTTTAGCTCAGGCCAGTGCATCCGAATCCGTCGCACCTCCTTTCTCACGACGCGACGCGGATTCCGCGAGGCTCCACTAATATTCCGTTTTCTCACGTCTCGCTCTCGTTCCCGAGGATTGAATGTTCGTAGTCTCGGGAGCCAAAATAAAAAGAGGCCGCCCGTAGAAAATGACTCTATTGCGATCGCCGCGGGCCCTCCGGAGAAAAGAAAGACTCGACGAAAAACGAGAAGAGAAGGCACCGCGCTCTATCGGCTTCGTGCGTTAAATAACTCGCGGCTTCGGCGGAGCTTGTGCGGATATATAATGAGACTCGCGTTGAACGACCGAAGTGGCAGAAGAGAAGAAAAGAATCGGTTGTCTTAGGAACGCTCGGCCGAGTGAATGGGAATGCAAATTGGAGCAATGAAGATTAAAAGGAATGCCGACTTTTGTGAAGTAAATGTAGATAATTTGGCTGTTTACCAATTTCTTTTAAAAGAAATTCGTGTGGATATGAGTGACGGTTAAATTGATCATTAGTCGTGCATTGCTTAAAAATTGATCTACAGTGTCTTATTATGCGATCCAATAATGGCATTTAATAATAGCCGTGCAATAATTTAATGTCTTAAGTATAATCTCCTTTTAAAAACACCGTGGCTCTTTTAATATTGAATTATAAACAATTTAAATAGGTTTTATTTACTGTAGGTAGGTTTTATACACTAAAATCATAGCCGCACTATTGCAGCGTCTCTCCGCGATCGTTTTATTTCGCAGATATCTTTCGCGTGATCGGTCGACAGAACCTGCGGCTTCAGGATAATAGCTGACAATTATTATTAATCAAAACTTGAGGTCGATAAAACTGCCAAACCTCTCGCGTGCATCATACTACGATCGCAGGCTCTTGTTTACAAATTTTTTTAATACCCGATCTATTAGCTATTTAGCTAAAAAATTTCATCTAATTATTGATGAAGTTTATATTTACATTTAGTATAAGGGATAGCCTCTTTTATCGCAGTTTATCGACATGCAATGTTTTGCAAGAAACTCTGTATATATATTATATATTTATTATTTCCTGGAGAAGGTGTCCACAACAACTAATTTAGAAATTTTCGGAATAGCAGGTTGTTAAGTGTGTTAACTCAAACAAAAGGATTATAAGACCTGGTTAAAATATTTTTAAGTTTCTTCAAAAAATGTATAATTAACGTAATTAGCACAGTTTTAATGCGAATTATGAGGCAGGAAGCAAGGGACAGCGACGGCGAGCTTTTTGCGGATGTCTCGCTGTCGCCACCTTAATCCCACACACCGCGAAAGCACTTGGCGCACACGTAACACCGTCCGGAATTTTCTGCGGTTTCGTAATTGCGCGTCAGTCCCGGTGGCCCTGCAACTGTTAAAGTGGCTCGACTGTTTGTAGCACCCTTTTTTTACCTAATTACCCCTAGGAGATAATTATTTGTCGCGCTCAAGTCCCATGAAGACGAACCACGCGTTCTGAACTTTTCTCGGAAACAAGAGTTGACTCGATTTGTCTTCGGAAATAATGACCGCCTCGCCACTGGCTTTCGCTCGTTTTTTACATGCAGCGCGTTTTCTACTATGTTGAAAAAATGTGTAGCTGCAGGTGCGACTCGCTTTTTGTCTGTGCATTCTCCGTAGAAAAACAGAGTTGCTGGGCAATCTGTTACAGTGTGGCAAGGATTTTGCAACGCCTAACGCCACAGGAAAATAAAATGTAATTATCATGTCTATAAAATTAGAGGAATTCACTAACTGAATATAATAATGTATAAAAAGTCAACGACAGCTGCAATTAGATACTACGAAATTAATTTTATTTTCAAACTTCCTCGGCAATGCAATCAATGTTACGTTCCATACAAATATTTATAATAAATAGGTACACACGCCTGCTTCTCTTTAAATTATAAAATAACAAAAAGTATGTGTTTCTTGTATGAGAAAGTGAAAAAGAAAATTCCATTGATGCAGCAAATCGAAATGAAATCTTACATCAACAAATCCTTGTAACTGCGACAAAGCGTTGACACCGCAGGTAGAGGGTGGCGAGCCCGTGCGAGAGCGCCGTCTCGATATCCCCCCAGCTTGACGTGTGTGTACAGACTCACGCAGATAATAAAGGCTCTTAGGCGTTTAGCGGTTAGAGAGTCGCATCCCCCTGGGGGTATACCCGGGTGCTCGTCATCCCCCCCGGGCTTTTTCTCGCGCCGTCGGGCGTCACGTGACGCGGCACGCGCGCACCGCGATCCTCCGCTCTCTCTCTCTCTCTCTCTCTCTCTCTCTCTCTCTCTCGCTCTCTCTCTCTTCGGGTCGAGGGATTACAATGGGACTACCGGGGCACACTCTGCCGCTACCAGATAACGCGCCCGCTGTAAGTTGTCGTGCGAGCGTTAACACCCTTTCCGAGTGTCTCCGCTGTCACCCTCGCTCCGCCGGCCCCGATGATAATTGCACGCGCTCCCGTCGCCCCCACCGCTGCAGATCGGCCGATACGCGACTCGCGTAATTGGATCATTTTCATGGGGAACGAGCGCGCGCGCTGGCTCTTTTTCAACGGCTGCGAGTCGGCTGATATACGGCCACCCGTGGCTGCAGCCTGATGGACGTGTGAAAGGTGGCCGACTTGACATGGTCAATTTAGTGGCTTATAGTTGCTCTTTTTTTTTTAATCGGTGACCGAAGGTAAACGCGCGGACCCACGAGGACAAAGGTCGGTATGCATTCATTGCCTTATCTCGCGGGAACCGCTTTCGGGACACAGTTCGATTTTTTTCGTGTTAATACCTTTTATTGGTTTTCGTCTATTTGTTTGCGACGGGCCGCAGAAAAGACTGCCTTGACTATTTGCGCCGCTTTTCTAGAGGTCGATCGTATACAGTGGAATGATCGTATCTCGTCGCAGGAACTATAAACAATTAATTAAATAAACTCAGAAATAAAAAAAGAAAAGAAACCGAGTTGAGTAACGCATCGCTAACCGTCAATTAAGAACCGCCGGTAAACAATGTTAATTATACTTAATTTCAAAACTCGGGCAATTATTTATGTATCGAAACGCAATTGATCGCGGGGCCGGAGCGGATTCCACGTCGCGAGCTTCTTCATTCCGTGAAGGACTCGGAATGCGGGGGGCAAGCCCGAGCGATTTTAATTCCTCAATCGTCGCTCGCTGCGCCGCGGATGGTAAACGCGTGGTAATCGCGCAAAACGCCGAGTTACTCTCAGTTCCCCGGGCAAAAAGCGACCGCGGCGTCGAAAATTGCTCAAAATAACACTCGATGACGTTCGATTAATTATTTTTATTTACGAGCGCGATCCGCGCCCGGAATCCCTAATGGGTAATGGATGGCTAATAACTCATACGGCCTCCTTCAGTTATCTCTAGTGCTTTAATGACCGCGCCTCAGCGCGAGTCTTTTTCGTCGACGATTTTTTCCTCGTTCCGCCGAAAATGAACGCGGCGAATTAGCGCTCGCCGCTTAATTCGATTAAAGAGCGTCGTTCGAAATTTGGCGCGCGCCGAGCGATAATCGCGCGACGATCATAACGGAATTCCGCGGGTCCGGCAAATGCCGAGGAGAGGCACGACGGATGGGCGCGCGAGGCAAAAAAAGAGCGGCGCGCGTGGCCGGGCCGTCGGTAAATTTTTCGACGGTGGACTTTCTTGTCGCGCTCGCCACCGGCTGCGCCTCCTTTCCGCGCGCCGCCACGCTCCGCGGGAGCCTCGTTTAATTGATATCGCGGACTTCCCTCCTCTCCTCCTGCTATTTAATCGCTCATAAATTTCGATCATGCGGCCGAGATTTATGAAGTCGGGCCGCCCTTAATCGAGCGCGCGCGCCTGTCTCCGTCCCTCTGGCCTCGTCCGGTCCTCCGTGTCCATCGTTTGCATTAGCATGAGCGCGCGTGCGATTAGTCGGCAAATCGATCGGGCATATATAGTTCGATGATCGAGAGAAAACAGCGGCGCGGTGTTGGTTGTTTATCGATGGAAAACCGCCAGTTTTCAAGGAAAGCGCGTTTGCTTTCTTTTTGGACTGTTTTGCTTTTGCAGCCGCGCGGTTAATAAACTGCAAAGTGAAATTTGCATCTTACTTTCTAGGACTATTTTAGATCGGAACTGAGTACGCGGATGGCCTTTTTTTGTTTATTTGCGCGACAGCAAATGTAACTGATTGCATTAGGCTGAAAAGTTGCTCGATAAAATAAAAAATGCGCGAGCGAATCTTAATTACTCTGCGTGATCCGATCAGCGAAAGTAACTGGATGACTCTGAATTTGAGAAGTATTTAATGTCTTCATTTAGTTTATTTATTAATAAGCTATATCATTTGTAGATCAGTAATATTATAATTTGTATAAATAAATTAATTTGAAACACTTTTCTCTTCTCTGTTCTGATTGGAGAATTATAAACTGCAAAATTTCACGAAACAAAATTGTTACGACTCGGAAATTTAATTCACTGCATTTTTAAGATATCAAAGTCAAATTGCCATATATATTTTTCGTTAGTTAAATATATTCGAATAACTCGCTTTATTTTATAAATTTTACAGTATCACAATACACTTATTTAAAATCTCGAATTTATTATCGTCACTATAATAACACTTAAGGAAATGAAAGTGTGATCTTCCTCCTTAATGTCTATATCACAGAGACTCCTTTTTAACATATTTTAAACATTTACCTGAGAATACAAAATACCTCAACTATCTGTATTGATTAAAATCTCTTAGTACCGTAAGTTTGCAAAAAAATAGCACGATCATCGATATTAAATTAAAATAATTTGTTTTTTGAACTTTGTAAAACCGTTAAAAATCATGCATTCCTCCTTATTTAGTAAATTTTATTTTTGAAATTTCAGGTTGCAGAATATTAATCTTATCAGTTTTTTAAAAATGATTTAATATTACATTTGATATTACCTCATTTTTTAAATGAGCAAGAAGATTCACGTGGCTTATTTTAAGCGATTACACTTAAAGAAATATCGTCACGCACGACAGTAATTACATTTTGACAAGTGATGATCGTGCTTCAAGAAGAAACTTCGTCCTACAGCGTGAACGTAAAGATCTACCCCGAGGAAGAAATTTTTTTGAACTCCGAAGTCAACGACGCTACCACCTTCGACGTTGACGTGGGTATTCACTTCTTCACTGCGCAAGAATATCTTATAAATGGACACGTAAATGGAGAATGCAACAAAAAGAATCTCCGAAGATTCCGTTTAATTATTTTCACATATTTTTCCTCATCCGACGTCGCAACTCGTTTCCTTGTCGATCATTCATCTTTCAAAGTGGCGTACAAACAGTGCGGGACAAAATTTTTGTTTCGGAGTAATTTGCATTTTGTATACCATTATGCAAATTCTTAAAGTTAAAAAAAAAAGAAAACATTAGCCAGTCTTAAAAACTTCTTCGCACATTTCATCGGTAATTTGCGATGTTTCAAGAATTTCTACAATCCGTAGCTCGATTATACATTTAAAAGGTTGATTAAATTTATCGTACGAGGTAATTAATAAAAATTGTACATAAACAGTGCTATTTTTATCTAAGATTCATTATATACGTTTAAAAATAAAACGCGGAAATGTGCCTCGCATAATTAGTTAAATAATCTAATCGAAAGTCACTTCGAGTCCCTGTCAAAACCCCATCCCCGCCGCAGCGCAGTCGTAAAGACGGCCACCGAATCGTCGCGGGTGTCGAAATAACTTCATCGTCCGGACTAATGACCGTCGCGGACGTCGCCGAGCGCGAGAGGCTAATTTTCCCCACGATACGCGGGGGAAAAGTGCGCGCGGGGGAGCAGGACGAATTTACGACTCGGCGACACCCGCGGCGAGCCCCGGGCTCACGGTGCGTGACATTGGCGCATCTGTCGGCCGAGCCCGATGAGCTGCGCGCAGGTGGCTTTTTCTACGCTGCACCGATGTCCTCCTCTAGGTCCGTCTCGTCCTTTTTTCTTTCAGTTCTAGCTGCTGCGGTTTTTTGGTTTGATTTTTGATCTGTGGCGTTTTTATGTCAATGGTCATTCGAAGATCGATTATTATGTATTGAACGCGTTCACAAGATGTATCGCGGGTATTTTTTTGTATTTATTGACTTGCTTAGGCAAAAAATTTTATAAAGTGTTCTGTTCTTCGAAAAATTAATAAAATAGTAAGATTTAAATGTATATTAACTTGAATAAGTGAAATTGTCTGAAATACACTTACTTAAGTTCAGAATGAATCATTGCTCACTTACTTTAGTGTAGTTTTATTTATTCTGCTTTAAAAGAAAGATTATTGCACATTTTACCTGAACATTAACCTAAAGTATAAAATACACTATTTCAATAAAATTATAATCTCATTAAAAATCTTTTAAAAGTCATTATACGACAATAAAAAGAATAATCTAACGACTTTTACCTAACGTTAGCAATATTTACATTGAAAATCACCAGTGTATCCAGCACTACGCTCAGCTAAGCAAACAAATATAACGCTCAACGAAATGGCCTTTACTCAGCACCAGTCCCGGCCCTTACACGCAGCGAAAATTGAATCGCGCGGGCGCTTTTCCAGCGCGCAATAACTTCTTCATCGTCGCTCGCGCGTATTCCCAATTAGGCCCGTCGCGGATGCGTTCAATTAGCATAACTCACGGAGCGGTCCGGCGGGGGCAGGTAACGAGCCGGGGTCGGCAAGAAGCTCCTCGCGCGCGCGCGCGGCTCCACGATGATGAATATCGAATCCGGGGCGCTTGGTAAAAAGCGCTAAACGAGACGCGCCGGCGCGTTTTTGCCGGGCCCGCAGTGGGTGGAGGCCCCCGCGACGTCCATAGATACGCCCGATTTTTTGGCCGTAAAACCGACGGGAGCTGTTTTGCGCGGCGCGGTTACGCTGCCGGGATATTAATAATATAGGAGGCCGGGCCCCCGTGGGACGTGTCTGTAATTATGCGGGATGTGCCATTGCCGGGTATTTAAGGAGCGTGGAATCTTCCCTTTTTGCGCCCGTGAATCGCTCGCCGGGCATCGATGAATATTTACGCGAGTTTTGAGTGAATTATGGTTTTCGTGTCTATACGTTAATTGTGTTTGATTTTTACCTTTCGAATGGTAATTTCTCCGGTTATAAAAGTGTGCCCCGGAGCATCGCTTATTAAACATTTGCAAAACAAGTTCTATAATTAATATTTTTTAAATTGTTACGCAATACAATAGTCTTTTTTTAACATAGAAATTTTTCCTAATAAATTATTATACAGCGCCGATCTCCACGCGACACTATTAAAATCTAACAACTTCCACACATTCGCGGAAAACACAAACGACCCGCAAAGCCACCCTAATCACTCGAGCGGCGCAGCCTGAGAAAAAAAGCTCGAAAAAAGCTTCCGGCGGAACGCGTCGTCCGGGGATGCGAGCCGTTGGCCGCGGGCGAGTGAGTCGTCGGCTTCGTTAAACGCGGACGTCGCGCAGCCGTAAAAGCGAGCCGAGGCGATCCCTCCGCGCGCGCTGGTAATTACGCGCGCCGCGCGGCAACCGGTCACACGGCGCCGCGCGCTCGGACACCTTCCGCCGGCTTCTCGCGCCGCCGCTAATTTTACACGGATGCAAAGTTAATTAATGTAAACGACGCGTCTTGCGCGCTTTGCCCGGATTTTACGGCCGGCCGCGACGATAACGCGGCGCACAATGGCTCAATGAATATATCGCGTTGCCACACCGGCAGAAGTGGAACTCGAGGCGAGAGGGATAAATTGGATGCGTCTTTATTTAATTTTTTTCTTTTTTTTTCGAGCGCTGAATTTTACCGCGGCGAATCGCAGAGGCGGCGATTGCCCGCCACGCGGTCATTGTGCCGAGGCTTCCATAATCGGCGTAAAAGGCGAGATGCCGCTAACGGTATCGGCGTTTATGTGACACGCTTGCGAATCGATACGGACCTGGATCCGTGAAAAAAGGCGCGAACTCACTCCGAGACTCCGTTTCTCTTCTGCGAAGGTATAAATGGTCGAGTCTCGGTCGAGGCGTTTCGTAACGTCGCGCTCACTCGGTCGCTGATAGTTTTACAACTGTTATTAGCTGCTGTAGAAGGTATGCTGGTGATATTTTTATCGCGATTTCATTTATTGTTCGTTTAATTGGGTATTTTTCCTTTTGATGGATAAAATAAATGGACGCTGAATCCGCATCCAGCGAATAGAGGGTAATGAATGCCATTAAAAAATAATTTTCACGTGCGATTTCGTCCCACATCGTTGGATTACGAGGGAAGAAAAAATTTTTATTAGTCAAATTATGCGAGGGGTGAGCTCGATCTTTCCGAAATTTCTTATTTCGCGAAGGTTTTATATCCCCGCTAACGTGCGCTCGCCGGTGCATTAATTAAAACTGAAAGAAAAAGATATTTTTTCTTTTACTAATTTCTGCTCTCCTTTCACTATAAACAGACTCTATTATTAGCTAAAGATCCGCAGCTGTGTAGGGCATGAACCGTGGCCCCGATTAAAATTACGGGGTGCAGGAACAACGCGGAAAGCGAGGAGCCCCCAAAAAAGATCGTTCGCTTTTTAACGAGCTGGCTAAGCTGGCGCCTGCGACAATGCACCACCGCTAGACAGAAGAGCTGCACACCTTTTCTTGTATTCATTTTAAAATTTTTTAAGAAATTGAATTCTGGATAGTAATTAATTTATTGTGAATTTAAATTTATTTTACTTAAAATAAAATTTCATTAATACATCAAAATCGGAAATTTGTGTGTCAAATGATATGCGAACGCGGGATTCTTGGAGAATTGGATCCTTATTTACAATTTCGGGGCGTGGATCGACAAGTCATATCTTTGAGGTACCATCGTGTTATTCCCGAAAATTCATTTGGAATCCTTTTATTTCCCTCGATTAGGACGAGCGCGCCTAAATTCGACGCGCGAAAAAAGTGCAGGAACGAAATGCGAAAAAAGGAAGAAACCACGTGGCATGCATCTGTCCAAGTAATAACGGCCGCAGGGTCGCTGCACGCATCCACCTCCGTTGGCGACCGTTTTATTATTGCAGCCGTCCTCCTTTGTCCAAATGACCGTTTCAATTTTTAAGATGCAAGTCCTTATAAGTACTGAATGAGCTGAAAATTCGAAAATTGCTAATGTTACGTGGGATAAATAATTACAAAAGCAAAGCAATTTCATTTATAGATTTATAGAGGATACAACGTTCTTGTTTGATTAGATTTCACATTCATTTAACGTGAAGTAAAAATGCCTAATATACACTAACCGTGAATTGGACACACTTTCCAATCCGTAAGTGTACGTTATAAACATCTACCTTTCCGCAAAAAAATTCGGCCTCTCCGCACAAATATCTCAATTTCACAGGACACTCCGTAACGTCGCTCGAACAAAAAAATCATTAAATTTTTCGGTGCCCAATTACGCGAAACTTACTTTTCTCCTCCCTTCGACGCCGCGAAACCGCGATAATGACAACGCGGCGAAATTCCCCGTGCCGATTTCGCGTCTCGCCTCCCCCGATTCTCTCTCCCGTATTCAATTAATTTCGGCACCGAACGACACGGCCGGCGAGAACGAGCGCGCCGCGTCTCAAAAAAAACGGACCGTCCACTTTTCGCAATCCACGTAACGAGACACGGCCAATTTTTCGGGATCGCGCCTCCTTTTTGCCGCGCGATCGCGCGCTGCAATTTTGACGCGTCGCGATGCAATTTTCGCCCGATAAACGCCGGGTTACACCCGGCAACGCAGCCTCGGGGGGGCACATCTCGCTTTCTCTCTGCCCCCCCTCCCGGCGGATCACTCGCGGTGTAATTGACGGGTCGCCCGGCGGTTTTACGATTGACCGCGAGCTTCTAATGAAAAAGTGCGTATTGCGGCGGGCGCGCTGCCAAATATTTGTATAGCCCGGGCGCGCTCCTATTATCGACACCTGCTGGAATGAAGTAATTTCATGCAATTACGCCGGTGGCCCGCTGCCCTCCTACTCGTTTATTGCATCGTGATTCCGCGAAGCGCGCGTTTTTCCTGACGGCCGCAAAAACGGGGAGGGCCCGCTGCGGTATGACCTCACTTTTGGGAATTTTGCGGATTTCTGGAAAGCAAGGAGCTGGGAACGCTGCTCTGGACGATGCAGTTCCGACGAGCTGTGTAGTTTAGAGCGAGGGCGAAAAGTGGATTAGAGTCATTGCGACGTTGCTGCGCTCCTCTGGCTGTATTCTTTGAGGTGAACCGAGGGTTACCGGACGAACGAAATAAGGAAAGATTGTAATTACGTAACTCAAAACTATAGTAAAGCTATGTGCGGTTTATTATTGTATTTAAATTGAAATTTAATTGGAAATTAACATTTTACGACTTAAGATGTATTTTAGCTTATTATAATAAAATTATAATTCTTTTACGACTGGAATATAATTTCTTGTACAAATACATTTTATGATAAGTGATACAGAGTAGGTAAGTATTTTTAGTTTAGAAGTTTACGCGGCTCTACTACCTTATGAAATCAGAAGATCCCCAAGTGTGCAAAAGAATCAAAACCTGTTATCAGTAAATGTAATGAAACTGGTTACACGTAATGCCTCTCATAACTTCCGGGTGAATAATACCGATAGAATATAATCTTAATCTGTAACCAATCGGTCAACAAAAAATTTAAACCTGCTTTTCATTGATCACTTCTGGTGACTAAGCCGATGTAATGAGTGCATAATACTCATTACACAAGATTTTGTATATCAAGATCAACTGAAGATTTTAAGCAGTTCCTAAAAATAGTTTCCTATCGCTACGTTCTGCTTTTTTCCATCGGTAACACATAAGAACTGTAAAATTACCTTACACCGATTTATGACGGACGTATGTAAATAGATTCTCCTCTCAGTCCTTCCGAAGTACTTGCAATTATTTTAAAACTGTGCAACTCGTACTTAAATGTAATTTCAACTGAACAATGTTAAAGCTTACGCCAACCTGCAATCAGCAGCGAGCACTTTCAAATTTCGAGTCAACACCTGCGCGCTTTAACGTCGACCAAATTGAATTTTAAAGTCGCTTTGTAACTCAATCCAGAGGGGTTGAATCAGCTCAATGTTTTTTTACTTAAGCCAGAGGCACGCGAGGAGTGCAATTCGCAAGTTTATAGGTTGGCTTGATTCAGATAATTCCGACTATTACCCTGAGCAAACAGGGAATCTCGTGAAAAGGAGTAATGAGGTGTAATTGCACGGTTCTGTTATTGCTCGCTGGCGTGCACCGATGGCGTACTTTTGGACTGATTAGAGCATAGGTACTCTGCTTGTGGAATTATTCTCAAGTGTTTTTCGAGACGTATCAATTATTTTTCATGCTAATTTGTATTTCGATTCTTAAGTGTATTTAATTCTATAAGTAAGAAAAATATTTAGAAATGAACATTTTAATCGTACTTATACCGTCTTTGATTGGGAAAGTAAGTAAAAACATTAAATTTTAGATCTACCCAAGTGAAAGATTAGTCGACTAGAGTAAATTTAAAACATGCTACATTTAATAGTACATTAAGGTTCGATATAACACGATTAATTTCAAGTAACAAGTACACCCCGCATCCCCCAAAATGAGAGAGCAAAAAACAAATAGACCCGCAGTGACACGAGCAACTGTATAATCCAGCAGCTCTCGAGCCGCGTATCGAGCGCATCTCTTGCACAATGGAAGCGCTCGAATCCCATCATCGGACCATACAAATATTTACCCTTCCGCTCTGGCTCGGCTCTTTCATGCCGCCCTCCATAAATCAAATCCACCCCGCGCGGCCAGAAGTCATCGTCACAGGCGGCGCGTCCGCCTCCTCCCCCCGCGGAATCTCGCGCCGCGCGCGCGAAAATGGAGCGGAGCGATCGCTCGGCGGCGGCGGGGTGCGGAGGCGCGCGCGCTTGCGCCGCCGCCGCGGCCGGGGGCGCATCCTTCCTGGGCGTAGCCGGCGCCGCGGCGGGGGTTGGGCCAATGGCGCTGCGCCGCCGCCGGGACGGCCACTGCCGTGGCGCGATCTTATCGCGGCCCGACCGGAGAGGAGGACGTCACGCGCGGCCGGGCCGATCGATCGACCCCCGCTGCCGCCGTCGCGCGATCGACGGGGTGCGCGGGAGACGAGCGAGCTGCCTGCTCGGAGGCGGTGGGGGATGACACTGACGCTTCGACGGAGATGGCCGCGAGAGCTGCCCAGGCATCGGGGATCGACTTTTTTTTTCTTTTCAGCTCGGTGACGCTTCGGCGACTTTTTTTTTTTACTTTTTTTCGGTAGATGGTAGTTTTCAGCCGGTTTGCGAGAATTTGTTAGGTGGTTTTAATGGGGTGTGATGGATGAATGGTCGATCGGTCTTGGTTTTTTTACAGATTTATTTTTAAGTCCTTCTCTGTAAAGAAAATTTGAATTCATATAAAGCGTACAGATAAATTGATGCATAAGCATCTTTTGTTTTTATTACTTTTATAAATGGTAATTGCGTGGTTTATGTAAAATTGATAAGAATCTTAAAAAATTATTGTTATTCGACTAAACTCAAAATAAATCAAGAAAATAATATCTGTATGTCAGAATATCGCGTGTTGCTTAACCTTGAACGGAAATGAATAATAAATTTGCATAAAAAATTCGATAACATTTTTATAAAGTAAAAAAAATATTTCCATTAGATTTTGAGTACCCTCTGCTCTGTGAAAATGCTTTTGAAATATTACGTTTGCATTAGTTTTGAGACTTTCTCGAAATCTAATTAACATTTTTATGTTTATTTCGGGTTTCAATCGCATTCCTTTTTATTAGGTGTTGACATTACGTGCTGATTGAATTTTCCTCTTTCAAGGCAAACCTGAAACTATTTCAGGTGAAAAATCATAAAAACGTCACCAATTTTCTACAAAATACCTACTGATTACCAATTTGTATTAAAACAGGAATTAATATTCAAACATCAATCGAAAACGAAGTCGCAGCTAGTGTTAGAAATCATTCCTACATCCTATAACATAACAAATAACTAACTTCTTAAAAAAAACTGTACAAAGCAAATTACTCCACCGCAATCCCCGATAAATCATTCGCCTCGTCAAGAAAAAAAGCGCGCGAAAAAATCCCTCTTGATTCATAACTACGGATCGAAGGAGGTCCCGGCGACATTTGGCGAGTGTCGCGGGCTGCCGACTTAGTCGAGTCGATGATCCGTGAAGCCGGGACAACCTGTCCCCGGGCCCGGGGACCTTATGCGCGGCTCGTTACCGCACAATTACTCCGCGGGGGGCTGTTAGTGCGCGGCTCCCCCATCGCCAAGCCGTGTTTATTCGTCATTCGACACCCAATCCATTAAAGGGCGCCAGCAAACGCGACCGCTCATTCAATCTGCGCCGTCATTTCGCCTTGTTGCTTCTTCATTCTGCAACAACGGGACGCGAGATTTTATTGGCCACTGCAGAGGATAAGTTTAAAGAGACATTCAACAACTTACCTAAAAAAAATAAATAGCAAAGAGAAAGTATTTTTAAATCAAATTCGTAATTATAGTCGCAAGTACAGATAGGATATCAGATGGTATCGATACATAAATCTCGAGTAAAGTACGTTTCCGTTTAACTGTTACTTCCTATGTCCTACAAAGGCAATCTGTACAGACACAAACAACATCGTTACCGAAAAAGAGGCATTTTTCAAATCTGCTCGAGTACGCCATAAAAAAAAACGGAAGGAGGCGAGCCTTGAAAAATCGTTGGCAATTAAAGTGGTTAGCGGCCTCTCGGCATTGACAATGAGAGCGGCGCGCGGCAGCCCACCGATAAGGTAATGATTCCCAAGTGCACGCACGCGTGTACGTATACGCACGAAATTAATTCGCGTCGCGTGATCGCTAAAAGTGCAGGTGCGCTCGCGCCGGGGGCAAATTACTAGGACACTTTGCCGCGATCGGATCGCGCGAGCCGGCAACGACGAAATCGTCCCACCCCGGGGGCAGGGCCCGCAATGACAGCGGGTTTAAGGAAAAAAAAAGAAAGCGAAATCGCGCCCGTTACGTACCCACGGCCGAATTAATCGCGCTGCTCATTTTTCAGTTGCGCGAGATGGCGATAATGGGCCGAGGAGAGTGACAAAATTGTACGCTTGCCCCGTCGATTATGGCCCCTTGGAAATTCATCGGTGTGATTTGGATGAGCATTTCAATAATTCGGCGGTAAGACCGTATAGTTTTGTTTTAAAATCAGGTAAGTACATTCAAGTATACAGTTTAAGCACCAAATTCTTATTTCTGTATTTTCAGTAAATTAATTTACAACTTTCTCTGCAAAAATTGAATAATCGAAAGCTGAGTACAATTTAAGTGATTTTTACGAATTCTACGATAAATGCGAATAAAGAAGATTAACTGATTCCAACCAATATTATATAGAAACTTGAAAAATCCAGTATCAAGCAACCGCTTGTCTCGAGCTTTTTTTTTTGCACCGCCGAAAAAAGTGCTCGGTTCCGGCGGGGCCGGCTCACGCGTGCTCAGGCCAGCATCATCCCTCATCATCATCACCGCGCCGGGCGAAAAATCATCCGGGGCCGGGGCGCAAAAAAGGGCGGCCGGGGTGGGGGGAGTGGGAGGAGGAATCGCGCGCGCGGGTACTCGAGCGCACGAGCGAGGGAGATGCCGCGCATAGAAAAAGGGGAAGCGCGCGTTCGGCTCGGTGCGGCGCGTGTGCCATCTCCCGTGTGCATGTGTCTCGGCGCGCCGCCTCCTCCCGAGGCGAGGCGCGTGTGCGTGTGCGCGGCGCGCCCGGGGGCCGAACGGAGAGCAGCGCCCGGCCGGCCCGAACCTGGCCGCGCGAGCGCTTCAGACACGCCGTGTCCCTCGCGTGGACAGCATCGCGCGACCGACACTCTTCTCTCTCTCTTTCACTTCCTTCCGCAGCCAAGTCTTCTGCCGATTGCCCCGCGCGAGCCTCCCGTCTGCGTTCGCCGAGGTGGACCGACAGTGACTTTACCGTGAAGATCGCACGCCTTTTGATCAACCCCTGCTTTATTTATAGTCGATTTTGTCGCGGGAGGGGTGGATATTCGGTTTTTGGAGTGACTTTTGAAGGAGTGCACGATGGACCGATGAGACGGCTGGAGTGAGGATAAATTCGCGCAGTGAGGAGCCTGTGCGGTCGGGTGACAGGTGACGGGAAGAGGAGGCGGGTCCACGGGATCATCCTCCGAGCGAGCGGGGCGTAATCGCGACGCAGATAGCGATCTGGCAGCGACGACGGCCTCGAGTCAGTAGTTGACGAGCCGATCGCCGGCCAGCAGCGGCCCGCAGTGATCATTGCGACGGCAGCCGCCGCTGACTTACCCCAAGCACGTGGCTCGTACCGCAGAGTGGATGCCGCCGAGGAGACTGGACACTCGGCTGCCCTGACGCTTGCATGAATACAGGTTGGTGAAGTTCCTTCTTTTTCTGCATAAAAAGATTGTTTTTTAAATGCAATAAGTTTTAGAGAAAAATTTTTGAAAATATACTGAAGGAAAAAATCAACAACGTACAGTTTTGTTTAAAAGTGCATTTTTCATACTTACACCTAAGCATATTATCGAACAATTAAAGTGTGCCATATAAGCCATAAGCTACTTTTCGCTTTAGAAAATTATAACACCCTAGTAAGCCTAAATGAAGCAATCAAGATTTCGCTCGCAACCAGTATGCCCTGAAAAACCAACTTAACTTTAAATCAAACGACAAACTTCAATAAAAAATCATATCACACCCTCGCGCTTAAAAAAAAACTTCCCGCGTCGTTCATCCGAACGAAAGCCCGCTGAGCCGCCCAGGAACAATCGGAGCGAGCGAAAAGCTTCGCGAGCAAAAAAGCTCAAGCAGGATACGCGATAAATATTAAGGTTCTTATAAAGCACGGAGTTCCGTGGAGGCGGGGGTGGAGCGGGGTCAAGGAGGGGGGTGGGTTCCGGGGACACAAGCTCACGGCACGCTATCGCTTCATTTAAAATGCAAATTTTTTCTCTCTTTCCACGAGAGTGGCGTGAACGCGACGGTCGCGCTGCCCCGAATTATTCCAATTACCCTCGGCTGAAAGCTCGCGCGCGCGCGAGCCACCCAGAGCGTAGCCGAGTCCCGAGGCGAGCCCAACTCCTCCGCGCGGTGCTAAGTGCTGGTCGCGTTGTAGGTGGGATCCGGTGCTCGACATTCGCGGACGCGAGGGGAGGAGACGCGAAACGTCCGAGTGAAAAGTGTCCGTGCCTCGCAAACGTCCGGCGCCCGACGCAATTTACAATGGGTTTTTTGAGAGGAGACGACGGGTTTTGAGAAGGTAAGAGGACTCGTTCAACAGTTTTTTTTTCGATTTTTTACTTAACTGTTTTGTAGTAATTTACGCTCGGTTTATCAGAAAGACTGCAACGCATACGGATAATAATAATTACAGCTCCGTCACGAAATGTACTTTAACGCGGCGCGAAGACACCGGAGCGACAGCGATACGCGCGGCTAAAATAAACGGTAAAATAAACTCCGATCAATTCCTCCTACGTGCGAGATCTTCAACGAAACTTCAAGAAACGCTGTGGAAATAGAAGTCGAATTTGCATAACGTTCGCGCTAAATTAAATCAGCGTACCCGCGCGCTACCTGCTCGCTCTCGCCTCTCCGCTATCTCGTCGCTCTTTAAAGATAAAAAAGCGAGTAAAATCGGCTCGCGCCGCATAAACAACTTCAAAGAAAATCGAGCTGCGCTACCCATCGTAATTTAATTAACGGCGAGCGCCGGTGCGATTTTTCGCGCTGCCGCCGGATTATAATAACGCGCGCGGCGCGCGCGATTCCCATGCAAATGCGCGCGCGGCCCCGATGCCGATGATAATGCGCTTATCCGCGGCCATCGGCGCGCCCGATGCCGGCCGCCGATAGACGCCCTGCGACAAAATATTATTAAGTGCGGATAAGCCCCGCGCGCGGAAAAATCGGAGCGGAACGCTCCGAATCAGCGACTACTTTACTGCGCGCGGCATTTCCGCGACGGGTTATCCAGGTAAATTGCGAGGCGTATTTTAGGACGCGCGCGGTGGCGATTTTTTTCTCTCGCGAGCTTAAAAGCGCCGAGGCCAGCGCGCCGTTTTACGCCGTGAATTATTTTTACGGCGGAGTACGTATAATTTTTCATGCTAATCTCAACGGTTTTATTGAAAGAAAAAATAGAAAATTACGATCGTGTAGCTAATCTAAAATTATCGCGATTACATGCTTCGCCCGCGCGATTAGCGTAAAGGCGCATCGAAACTCTTCCGCTTGAGGAGGAAAAAAAAGTTTTTTTTTACCAAATGGAAAAAATCATCGTATAAAATTTGACACAATTACAGCGAGAAGGAATAAAAGAACCACCCATTAATCAAGTAAAATAATATCCGCGACCTTCTACTCGAGTCGGCATAAAAAAATATAAAAAACGAGGACCGTACATATAAAATGACGAAAAGTAGGATTATCGCCGTGGCATCGGCAGCCGGTGTACGCTCTTAATATATTCAGATTTTTATAGCTGTCGGGCGTATCGGAGAGATCCGTCGACTACCCCTCGCAGCGCGAGCCATTACTGGTAGCCTAATGAATAAACAAAAACTATGATTTCTCGCTCCGAGGCTTTCTTTCTCTCGTGCGCGTGGCGTAAAAGCGTGACCTTTAACGGCGCATCGAGCTCCCCCTGCGTACACCTTTTATTTTACGTATCCCGCCCGAAGGTAGAAACGAAGGCGAGAGGGAAGAAATTCCATGAACAAAGTTCGCGTTTTTCGACGGGGCGCTTGTTTCAGATTTTTACCGACCCTTCCGGAATTCGCACGACGGCTCAATTCCCTTTATTGACTGTATCTTTGGTGAATTTTTCGAAATACAATGAACGGAGGGATGTAAAATTTTGAGTTAGACACTTTATATATTTATTTTCATTTTAAAAATAATTAGTCTTCAAAATTTATTCTTATATTTTTTCTTAACAGTCGCACGCTTCCTTAAGCTTTAATTATAATCAATGTTAATTGAACGAGCTGATACATTTTCCCAAGGAAAGTTCATCAAGACCTTGATAAACAAAACAAAAAATCAGACGTCTATACCCGTCGCAAAAAACCTGGAAGAAGCGATCGAGCTCGCCTCTCATCGGCGTAACTAAGTTACGCCCGCGGCTTATCAATCAAGCCGCGTCGCCGCAAGAACGCTTCAATTCCGCCGCACTAAAATTATCGGCTCGGAACAATTAACGTCGCCCTCGTTACGTAAAAAAAAGTCCCGCAATGAGTTCGTTCGACGTCCGGGGCCCGACTCGGGGCCCCGCCGGCAGCGCGAACTTGATAAATAAGCGCGCGGCCGGGGACGAGTAGAATGTTTGGCGCACGCCCGGGAATGTTAGCGGCCGTAATTATATCCCTCCGCCGGGGGAATTTTTCGCGAAGCGAGACTTTACAGGGGCAAAACACGCGGAACGTCGCTCGCGCGCGCCACCAGATGAAGACGTCGGGCGCGGCCCCCAGCTCGAGTTTGATTTATAATAATCGCTCCATCTCCTCATTACGGGGATGCCACGCGCGATCCGCCGAGTGAGCCGGAAGGGTGAGGGTATACAAGACCAATGGATTTGTTTTTTTTTTTTTTTCGATTTTTTTAACTATTAGTCAGAGTTGTTTTTAGAAAATAGCGCAGTAGTTGATGATTTTAATCTGTTTTAAATCTGGTAACTATGATTTTGAAGAATTCAATAATAAAAACGACTAAGATAATACCATAGTATTTAGATGTAATGATCACATGAAAATAAGAATATGATTTTCACTTCTATAGTTGTTAAGAAAGAATCAAACTTTTAGTAAAACGTAACATTTTTCATCGAAATAAAAGAAATGCTACCGAATAGACTGAATACAATTCTTCAAATCACAAAATGTCTAATAAAAAGTTATCCACCTGAACATTACCCGTCGGAAGCAACCGCAAAAAAGAAAACCCCAGCGACGCGAGCGCAAAAAGCGAAGCTTGAGCGCGCCGCCCGCGCGGCAGCGATCGTAAGAAATGGCGCGCCGCCTCGTCAAGGGGCCGAAGAGCGTGTCCGTCGCGTCGCCCGCGGGTGAATACCGTTCCGACTTGGAGGTCGCGTAATGTGTAATAATTAAATCAGATTAGCCGCGCGGACCGGCGGGGGCGGCCTGAATCTCCCGGCGGCCATTAAAGCCCGCGCGCGTATGTGTATATACATGCACGCGGGCCGCGGAGAAAGAAAGCGCAACGTCGAGGGTGCGCTTCGGTAATCGCGCATTAATTTGCATCGCAAAGTACACGCCACACGCGCCGCGCTCGTTCCTTTTTCTCTCCCCCCGACGACGACGTCGTCCGCGAGGGGGGCCCTGCGCAGGTGAGCGTGTTATGCTTTTCTGGATAGCCCGCCGATTACATACTCCTCGGCTTTTCTTGTCGCTCCGATCCTCCCGCGAGTCACGCGCGCGGCTCGCCCACCCTCCCGCGCCCCGACTTGTAAGTCAAATTGGACGCGTGCGCTTTGAACTTTTTTGTTCGGACACTTTTTACGGTTGTTCTTCGCTTCGGAATTTTTTAGTCGAAGCTTAAATATATTCACCTTTTTTTAGGTAGATCGTAAAGTGTTAACTTTGTGTTAGTGTAAACAAGAGTTATTAATGAGGCGTAACAGAGAGTTTGAGGTTCTACACGGACGTATCGACATTTAAAAATGAATACAGACATGAAAAAAAAAGAAGTTTGCCAAAAATGATTAATTTTTTAGCTCGCATTTAATAGCCCGGGAGAAATGAACTTTCGTGCGAAAAAAGTGGTATCAATCAAATCGAAGCCGTTCCGCAGCCACCGTGCGGAATAATTAATACGACTTTTACGCCGGTTAGCGTACCGAATGCCGAATCCGCCGTAATCTTCGCTCGGAAAAGACGCTGGCGTCTCATGTAGGCCGCGCGAATAAATCAAAGTCGAGAGACGAGCGAACCGAATCTTGATTTAAGGTATAATTTCAAAATACCGGCGGCAGTATTAGGAAGCCGCGTGGAATTTTTTTTCGCCACTGCCGGTCGCAGAGCCGACTTGAAATTAATAAGGACAAATGGTTTTGTATCGGTCGTAGCTCTCGGTGCACGTGCGGAATTCGCTCTCTTAAAATCGCTTCGTACCCGTAAAAGCTTTATCCCTTCGCCAATTCAGCCACCGAACGAAAAAATGCGATTTTAATAAATTCATCAAACGAAGTTGTAGAGAGACGATGGAAATAATTTATCCGAAAATTCGCAAGGACGCGAGATTTCGGCGCAAAGCATAATCTTTGAAGCAAAAATTTCCATTGTTCCGAGGGCGCAGCAGCTCCAAGTCGATGAAAAAAAGTCGAGAGTCACGGTCGTGCTTGCCGGCGTAACACACTTTACCGGCCTTTTCGCGCTTATCGGTTCGGCCGCATATATTTAAGGGTTGCCATGTCAAGTGTCAAGCGCGCCCTTTTGAATACATTTAAATTCATTACCCCGGCCGAGGGCGCACGCCACGACGAAAAAAAACTCCGGGCGCACACGGATTCGCCTCCGCCGGTCAGCTCCCCCCTTGCGGCACATAATACCCATAACCATAACGCGATTTCATATCGCGCTCCTTGGCCGCGGTCTATCTCGGAATATTAATGGGAGAAACGTAAGCTCACTTCCTCCCCTCCCCCCTGCGAGCTTGACTCACGGTAATTCGACGGACGAATAATTTGTCATTTTATTTTCGGTTTCAGTCGGACTGCCAGCCGCTCCTCGAGATGCCGCACACAGGTAAGGCGCTTGCTTCACTTTTATTGACATTGGCGTGACGTTCCCTCGTGCACCTGATAAAAATTTCCGAAATATCACATCATGAGAAACACCGATTTCTAACATATTCCTGTTTTAATTGTTAAACATCAAATATATTAAATAATATATTGGGATAAGTGAAAATTCATCGAAATGAATGCAATTTCACTATTTTTATTGGTTTTCACTAAATCCAGTTTAGTTAGTTATAGACACGGCCATTAAACGAGGAATTCACCTTTCGAGGACTGATTTATCCACGAAGCGGAGAGGAGCGTTTACGGCGATTAGGCCGGGCCTGACACTCGGCCGTTTCACGGCTCCGATTATAAATTTTAATCGCGTTTTTATGTCCGATATATTATGCGCGCCTCGCCGATTCGTGCATTTCTCGCGTGGCCGGCCGGGGCCGCAATAAAAGGCGCGCGCGCAAAAACGACCCCGGCGAAATCGGAGCAGCGCCGCCTCGTCGCGATAAGCCCCGAGAAAATCGAAGCGCGGACGAGTCTATTAGCCGCGCGGCGGTTCCGCGCGCGCGCGCTAATCGCCCCCCGGATCGATCGCCGCCGGGCCGAAAATCTTTCCGGCTACCGCGGCGGCGAGATCACAGGCGGGCCGCGTATCTGCCGCGGCAGTAAAAATCGAATATAAAGCACGGCCTGAGTTACGATTCGGACGGCGCGCGGTAATTAACGGGGAATTTTATAAGCGGAGGGGGGGGGGCCTAGGCCCGCGAAGAGCTCCTTTTATAAATGGCTTTAATTATGCTGGATCCGCGTTGCTGCTCGGCTTCACGGATTTTTA
The DNA here is from genome assembly GCA_900480045.1 of Eurytoma adleriae. Taxonomy (NCBI): domain Eukaryota; kingdom Metazoa; phylum Arthropoda; class Insecta; order Hymenoptera; family Eurytomidae; genus Eurytoma; species Eurytoma adleriae. The sequence continues at coordinate 28,741 of UXGC01000193.1, read as the reverse complement.
TGTGTCGATGGAGAAGTTTTCGGGGCTTTTTTTATTGAGCCGATCTTGGAAATCGAGAGAGGCTCGATCGGGAACGGGATTTGGCGGTCGATTAGCCATAAACGGTGAGCGTGGAATCGGGACTTTTTTTTTTTTCTTATTTAACGAATTTGCGTTTGCTTACGGGCGATTTCTACGAAGGCTGTCGCTTTCGACTAAATTTTCCAACGAATCAAATTATATCATAAAACGTTACGATCGAGCGCAATTATCATAATAGTTCATCTCTTGGTTCATCTTTTTAAACCGATTTGAGGAACGGACTGACAATTTATTTCTCAATTATTGCCTCATTCAAAAGTTTCCAATGCATAAGTCGAGTGAGACGAAGTTCGCGAGTCACGGCGAACCGATTTCGAGGCGGTGTGAAAGCGCCGCTACGCGAAGATCCTCGCGAGCTTGTCATCGTGAATCTCTTCCGGGAGCAGTGCGAGCTCTGTTACGCATCGTCCAGCAGTGGATCTCTTTCTTGAAGCGTGAGAAATTTTGCTTTTTTTAGCTCGAACTAGCTATTAACGTCATTTATCAGTTTTTATCCGCGACGGACAAAATGGGTTTCCTTGTATATGAACATGGATTGTAAAGCAAATAAGAAAAAGAAAGCAGATTTTTTTGCCAAAATGGATGAAGATGTTAAAAAGTAGGGTTGTCATGAATATCTTCAATTTTTTGCTCGAACGCAAGCAGAACTCACGTTTATCCATCATATCATCCGTGCGGTAAAATTTTAGTCAGGGCGAAGGATCGTGATAAAAAGCATAACTATTAAATTTAATAATTTTTAAAAGAAATGAAAAATTGATATGGATTAAAAAAACGCAGTACATTTTCAGTGACGTCTTAATTTTGAACAAATCGCTTCTCTCAATTATCGTCGATATCAAGCTATACAATTAGTAGAAAAAAAGAAATTGCGTCGAAATTTTATAGGTATTAAAACAAGGATAATACGAGTTTTAACGAGTTTTAATAACGAAGAATCATCGCGAGCTATAAAACTAACAAATTTCTTACTTTCTGCGAAGATGCACACTCATCGCCTCTCACCACCTATAAAATATCCACCTAACCCGAAGCATATATCTCATCCTTTGACTATCACCTCCGAGCCGCCAGAACACGAAAACAATAATACCAACCAAAAAAGAAAGAAAAAGTCTAATTATCAAATAAAAAAAATAATTCAAAAACAACTGCAACAACATAAATTACATCACCTCTAAGAAGCTCAGCTTAACACGAACGCCGAGAAGCCAGTCATTACAGAATCTATCGCCCGGAGAATCGGTACCGGCCAATAACAAGCCGCAGCCCGTCGAAGCGTTGAAAATCCCCGGGACAACGACGTTAGCCGCTCGCGGGCCCGCAGATAAAATCCGTCGCGTGCCTTTGCACTTCCATCTCCCGCGCGTCGTCCCGGGAGGAGGGCCAAACAACAGTCGGGCGGGAATCTGTTTAGGATGCGCGGGCGCCGAGCTCGCAGGTATAAGGTGCCGGGCGCGCGCGCGCAGGTGCGCCCAGATAGGCCCCTAAATGGGCGAGAGGCCCGATAGCCATCGCCGGCGTATTAGCCCGCTAATTTCCGAGGGGCCCCGCGCGTAAGCGCGCGTCCGCTCGCCTCTCCTCTCGGACCCTCGCGCCGCGACAATCGCGCACGCAAATTGTTCCGGCCCCCACGTTCATCTTGATTCCGCTAATTTCGCCTTCGTTTCTCTCTCGTTACCCACCCCTCGAACCGCACGTGTAATTTTGTTTGCACTGCGAGGTACTTTGGAGATGTTATCCGCACTAATAGTTTGTTATCTGACGCAGTTTAAGCGCCGATAGCCATCGCTTTTTGGCGCTGAATAAAATAACGCCCGTTGGGGACGTGACTGTCGCACTTGACAAATCGGATCGTCTGCCGAAATATATAAAATAATTTTAAAAATTTCTTAATTCAATTGTGGAATTTAAACTTAACTATATAGTATTTTATTTTATTAAAAATCGCATGAAATGAATATGGAATTTTTTCTCTGCGTATTGTATTGATTCCAGTGAAGTGTTCAAACCTTTTCTTAAATAATTTTAACCAATCATTAGTTTTACGTCTATATTTACTTAATTTAGGACTTTTATAGTTATCGGCTTAATTATAAATATAAAGTAAAGTAATGAATGCATAATTTATTTCAGATTAAAAATTTCAAAAGTACTCAAAAATAAAAACGAGTAAGTTATAATTAAGTCAATCAAAATTTTTTGCAAATTTAAAAAAATTTTTTTCTAATTCTCCGGATAATCTCCTCGGAAATCAGCCGGTCTATCATTAATTATCCTTATGGCGTTGCAATTACGTACGAAAAGTGTCCGGTACAGTCCGATTTCGCGGGCAGATACGCGGCCGCCCCGGCGCTTTTTTGCCGTAATAATAATTTAGAGGCGCAGGCGCGTCGCCCCGCGCGCGCGATGGATCCCCGCGGGCCGCCGGGTGGGCCCTGCCCTCGCGTAATTTCCTCCGTGTTTCCCCGCGTCGTCTTCGCACGACAACTTCGTCCGTTTAGATTCGCGACGCGCGTGCCGCGAGGAAAAAAACGGCCGCTAATTGAAAGGAGAGCAGCCTTTCGGGGGCCCGGCGGGGGCCTGCGGTAATGCCGCTTTTTTCCCCCGGACCCGGTCATTTGGAAGCTCGCGCGCCGATTTGAAGCTCGCTTTATCACGGGGAAAAAATCCGGTGATCAGGGGCTTTACGACGCGCGCCGCTCTCCCAAATTTCATTTTTTTTTTCTTCGCCCCAGAATTATAATGCCCACGTTATTAAAACGCTTTACAGCTCACCTGCGCTCGAGCGACTTTTCATTAGCCCCGCGATAAAGCGACGCTGCGCCTTATGAAGACGTACGGCAAATTTTAAACGCTCGCGCGCGATTACCCCGCGCGTGTTTCGCGTGATACGTGAAATCAATTGGATTAAGTCGCAACGCGCACAAAGTGCCCTTGACGCCGGCAAAAAGGACAGCGCGGCGAATTGCCGGTAATTCGTCCGGAGCGTCGCCGAGAAAAAGCTCGCCGCCAAAAAGCCGGGCGCGGGCCCGCGGCGCTCCCCGGGCTTAATGAGGTTATTAGCGGCGCTCGGGATCCGCTCGCGCGCAATTAGCCGCGCGCCCGCGGGACGTGCAGGCGCGCCCGGCTCGTTTCGGCGCGGCTCTTTCTCCCCGTGTGCCGCCGTCGGAATCTCCGGACCGTTAGCCGCGCGGCGCGTCTCTTATCGCCGCGACACGGGACGGACATTAGAAAGGCAGCGCCGATCGCCCGATACTCGTGTCGTCGGGTCCATCGCGAATCACCTGCGAACAGCCGCCGGTTTTCGGAGCTATACAATCTCGTCTGTCGAACATAAAATCCGGTGTAAAGCCGAGCGCGCGGCGTCCTCACGGCCATTTACTTTAAGCTTAGCGCAGCGTTAAATGAAGTTAACGAATTCTTTGATTTAAAATAGCGCCTGATAGCGTTCGCAAAGCTTACCGAATAAAGCCCCAGACAAAAGGCATTCCCCGAGAGGATTGCGATGTCCGTTTCTCGCGCGGTGGACTCTCAACCGACGAGCTACCGACGACGAGAGTAACCAGTTCGTCGAGGCTAGAATTCGTCGCGGTCGCGTTCGTTAATTGGCCCGACGGCCGAGGCGCGTTTTACTGCCCCGGCGTGTAATCGGGCGGCCAGGTGAAAAGTTCGCCTAGCCACTCGTAAAAATCGTTTCTAATTTTTCGTCTAGCGCGAACCTCGCCTGGCCGAGCTAATTGCAGCTCTCGTGCCGGGGACACGCGAGACCGAAATCTTCGTTTCTCCGATCGTTAGAACGGGCACCTGCCTCCGCGGTCCTCACCCGCCCCGTCCGGTGTCACTGCGAGAGACACACGGCGATTGGCGGACGGGCGATTAACGGACCTTCCGAGATGATCGGCGGTGGCTGTTGCGAAAGCAGGAACAGTTTATACAGATATATATGCAGCTCGAAAAGATTAATTATTTATTTATTTATTTTTTAATAATTTGCCGGAAGAAATTGAATGCGTGATAAATATCGAAATGTTAATTAGTTAAAGTGAATAAATTATGTTGGCGCCGCGATGATTTGTGTAATTGCTGTTCACGGCAAATAATTCGAACGCTATTTGCAATGCAAATGGGTGCTAATTGTGTGACTTTTATTCGACTTCGCGAAAGCGAGGATCTCCGGTAACCTGATCTCCGGGCGGGAACGAGCAGCGTAATATATTACAATGTTTAACTACATTCGGTTATATTACCAGCCGATAAGTGTAGAAATAATTCAAGGAAACTGGAATCGCAGAGGATCATTCGATTAGGTACTAAACGAGCAGTTTAATTGCACTTACGCGCGCGATAATCGTATTGTAGCACGTCTTACTCAATGCGCGCGCCTCCCTCCCCGGTCGAAGGCGCTATAAGCGCGCGATAATTTATCCTCGGCGAGGGTCGTTAAATTTTCCTCGCCTAAAAACGCAATGCACAAATCGCGGCGCCAAAGTGTAACCCCGGCTGAATTGCGCGAAGAGTTCGCCTTTACGAGGCGACCAAAATTACGAATAATTGAGCAACGGCGCGCTTTGGAAAAAAGGAAAAATCTCCCGCGAAAACGGAGAAAAAACTGGCCGTCCTTACTGCCTAATTAGGCGCTCGTATAAGTACGTTGGCGCGCGCGCGGGGAGGCTTTAAACGCGCGCGGAGATTCCCTCGGCGCGGTAATATGTCCCGGCGCGGGAACGAGGAAGCGGCCCCGGTGCAACCCGGCGATTGATACCGACTCGCGGCGAGGTGTCGTTATACGGGGAGAAAATTAGGTTTATTGATTGCGAGCTGTTGCGTTAATTGACGATAAACGCCGATAAATTATTGGCGGCCCGCGCTCCGCCGTAAATCCCCGCGCGCTCTCGACTTTGCACGCTAACGGGCACGGCCGTTCATTTGAATACATTATGGTGGCGTTGAAGTGCGACCCGAAGACGAGACCTTAATTGATTCCCCTTTATGCTTCGCTCGAAGGATAGGAAACGATGTGTCGTACTCTCACGTTTATCTCGGCAGAAATTCGCCAAAAAAGAGAATGAATAATCTATCTAAACGTGTGAATTAGCGGACGAGAAGCAAGCGTCCATTAGAGGTGACGAGGTCAGTGGATAAAACTACTGTTTTTCTTTGCAGGTCAAGCAGGAGTTAATCAGTTGGGCGGAGTATTCGTGAACGGGCGGCCACTACCGGACTGCGTGAGGCAGAAGATCGTACAGCTGGCCCTGGTGGGCGTTCGACCCTGCGACATATCCAGGCAGTTACTTGTCTCGCACGGCTGCGTGTCCAAGATACTCACCAGGTTCTACGAGACGGGCAGCATACGACCTGGTAGCATCGGTGGCAGCAAAACTAAGGTATGGATAAAATTTCTTTTTCTTTTTTTGTAGAAGAATTTGCGGTCTAGTCGCAAAAATAATCAACGGTGAAAGAGAATTCGCAGTATCGTACGGTACCGAACCAAAATACAGTTTATCATACAATATTTATTAAACTATTAAAGACGTGAGATTAGCATTTTGTTAATAAATGCTAAATTCAAATCGATCTTTAATTATACTACATACATATGCATATTTTTCAAGGATAATATAGTTCCAGATTTAAGCACTTGTTATGCAAATCTATGCTCCTAAACAACTAGTTTTATTATCGTCAAACTTATATTGGAAACAAAATTACGCAAAAAAATTTTTTAAAGTGATGTATCGTTAAAAATAGAGAAAAAGCAATAAAAATTCGCAGTCGCTCGTCCTTTAGACGAATCACAAAAAATGACCGATAAATCAGCGCCTTAAGTTCGACAGGAAGAAGCTACCGTTGAAAAATAAAGCCTTCGGTGTCCTTAAACCACGGCGGCATAAATCAAATTATAGTATGGAAACTCCGGTATTGAAAAAGCCTGTATCGAACTGGATCCGCTCCGCCATTAATCCGCGCGTCGGGCAAAGTCCGTAATAATTTATCAACCTGCACGCTCATGGAATTATAGTAGAATTTAATAGAATACATAGTGTTAATTGTAAAGTTGAATATTCAAAATTATTGGCCAAGATTAGTAAAATTAGCACTTTAGATAATAATTTAGGTGATAGAAATAAAACTACTCACATTGAAACTTTAGGATAAAATAAATTACCAATTTTAAAGTTGAACTTTAAAATCTGAAAATTAGAATCACAATTATCACTCGCAATCTTACTTACACTAATTAATACATTCACCCGCAGCGAAGAAACATTTCTCAACTCACAATCAGTAGTACAAAAATTCCGCATTTGCGCATCTTAAAGTTGAAAATATTTTCTTTTCCTTTCGACTTTTCCACACATGGAGGAGATTATAAATTATTTTTAAAAATAATTTATAATTGATTATACCCCTAATATCGAAACTAAATATGTACGTAATCAAAGTGTGAGAGCAAAGTTCAAAGTCAACGACCTTTAGAAGACCCTCAGTTCTCCCCCCGCTGGAAAAATCTGTGCATGCTCGCGAAAAATCGCCGAACGAGGGCACATACACGCATACGTACACTATCCTCGCTCCCCGCCGTCCAATTATGCAAATGTCCCTGGGCCGAGGAGGCGCGAAAAAAAGTGCAGCGCCGCTTTGCGTGCCGAGAAAGTCGACTCCGCCAGAGAGAAAAAAAAGTCCCCTCCCGCGGCACCTCCTCTCTTTAAACAAGGAGGACGCCGAAAAGGTAAGAAGCTAAAAAAGAAAAACAACAAACCGCGAGAGAGGCGAGGCCCGAGCCTCGGCGGCCTCGGACCGTCCCTCCCCCCGCGCGCTCCCGAAGGTTTATTGCCGTAATAATTGGCGCGTTAAAGATACGGATTTTTTTTCGAGGGCGCGCGAGAGCGTTGCCGATGCGATTTTAAGTGAACGCAAAAGCGTGGACCGCTCGCTGGCGCGCGCGCGCGCGTTATGGCCGAGCGGCTCGCGAGCGCGCCCGGGCCGATTAGCATAATTTCACGGGGAGGGTTAACGGCGCGGTTAAGGCTCGGCCGAGGCGGAGGGCCCTCGTCTCGTCGCGTCAAGTGCCGAGGTGCCAACTGCCCTGTTAAACGATAATCTTATCGGTTTTCTTAATTGTCCGATGCAGCGCACGTGTGGACGAGCGAACGGCCGCGCCGCGCCTTGCTGCTCCTTTTGGGCGCGCGCGCGCTCGCCAAATTACGGGGTTGCCCTGTACGCGCGCACCGCTTTTAGCATAAATATTTGGATTTGTTGGCGCGGTGGTGAAATTGAGGCGGTGTATGTGGGGAGAGGACAAGGTTGCGGGGAGGATAATACTCGCTCGAGTCGTTACGCTTGCGCTTGATTCGCGGAAGCCGGGGATAATGCGGGAGCATCGATTTTGCAAAGTTGCGAATGATGTTTAACGCGCTTTTAAAATTTACACCTAAAATGGTCATATTATACAGTGTATTCAAAATGTGCGAATACGCGATGGTTAGGTCAAAAATTTTAACGCGATTTTTATTAATGCGTTTGGGGTACAGGAGCGATTATAACAGTTTTAACAAAAAGTAGTTGTAATTTTCAGCTAATTAATTAAAACTTAAGTTGGACACTGAATAGATTTACATAATGTAGGATACCGTATTCGAAACCTGTGAAATCGACTACAAAAAAGATTAATGCACTCTTATAAGTACCAGGGAAAAAACAAAATCAAACTAATTGCATTAAACTTATGTAAATACTGGTACTCTTTTTCTCGCATTAAAACAACAATATTATAATTCTCGAAATAGTTACAAAATTGTCAACACGCCCACTTTATTTTTCATAAGCAAACTGGACTCGCAAAGCATTGGTGCGCAACAGAAAGAAGGATCGATCGGGGACAAGCGTGCAGCCCGTTAAGCAGATATAAAAGTAACAAACAGTGTACAGTTTTAAAAAGGCCCGATCGAACGAGTCAATCTCCCCCCGCAGCGCAGCCCGCGAGAAAGCGGCGCGGCGCATCGGTAATTGAAGCATGCATATTAATCGTCGAATTACGTATCTACGGGGCATCTACACGTGTTTCCACAAAGTCGGCGCGTCCGCGGGCAGCTCGCCGTCGCGCATCGCGTAACGTTTCCGCGGCACGTATGTACGTACGCGCGCGCACATACGGCCGGCCTCGCGAGCGCCGGTAATGAGTCGCGCTCACGACACGGGGCGAAAATCGTCCTTATGAAATATGCAAACGCCGACGCGGCGATCATCGGCCACTGCGATGATTTTCCTCCTCCTCCTCTTTCTCTCTCCGTGTATACATACTTTTTTTTTCTCTTCTTTTACTTTTGTTGGGCGAGTTTCGAGGGCAGCCGGGGCCGTCGACGCCGATCGTTTGCATAATAATCGCGGAATCGCGCGCATGGACATTGTATGGATTTTTCGATGGCGCAGCGGCTTCTTTATGGGACTGCTCGGTGTAACGGTGCCGGCGACGTACGCGTTCTCGTCGGGAGGTTTTGCTGTTTCTCTCGCGCGCAGGGTGCTTTCGACGCGACGAGCAAACTTTTTGTACGAGGATATTTTAATGAAGATCGAGGCAATTTTGTATACTTTTTAAGAGAAATTAAACAATATTCCATGTTTCATGCGAGTTTTTATGTTAGTAGAATTTTTAAAAATTTATTTGTTTGCTCGCTAGAAGTTGCGCGAAGACTTAAAACAGGGGACGTCTATAATTTAACCACCGCGCAATAGTTTGTAAGCAGAGAGGCATGCAAATGAAACCCTTAAAAACCACCTCTGCGGAGTCGAATTTTTCGGTTCGTTACACCAGATCTCGTGCGAGGAAAAAAGAGCGCGACGCGCGGAAAAAGCGAACGAGCGTCGCAAAACCGCGACACCTTTTTCTCCGTCTAAACACAGTGTTTTCGCCTCGCGTAGTTGTCCACGCGGGGGCAAATAACAGAGCGGCGGCGACTCGCTATCGTGCAATTAAGATCTTCGGCGGGTCGCCTCCGCGTTTACATTTCGATGCATGATTTAACGCGGCGCACCGCCACCGAGCGGAGCGATCGGCCTGCCTTCTTTTCCCCTCCTCGCTCGCGAATATTGCACGCCACGTAGGATCGACCGCAGCGACGCGTAAACATTTTTTTCATGGGATCGATCGATTTCCACACGTCGAATTTTCATCCGCCACTTAACTTTTTTTCGCACGCTTGAAAAAGGTATTTAGCTCCTGGCTCACGCGACGATTTGTACCTTTTACGACGGTCGAAATCTTTTAAAAATTCTCCACATTTTTGCGAACCGGCTGTATTAGTAAGATCGCTACTGTTAAAAGCATCGATCGAAAAATCCGAGATTCTATCGAGGCCGCGGAAGCGGGTCTACTTTCACGCCGCAGGAAGAGCGACAAAAACGTAAATAAGCACTCGAGGGGAAGCGACACCGCCCCCGGTCGGTGTAATCGTCGCCGGTCATCGCCGCTCGTTTCTCCCCCCCGAAAATGACAGTTCGGCAAATTAGCCGCGGGAGGATCGCGATCGTGCCCACGCACAGGTGAAGACGCGCCGTCGGGGTGCGTTCCTCCGCACGGCCTCTCCCCCACCCCCGTCATCGATCGCGCCGATAGCGACGCTCGGCTGCTTTTCGAGGCCGCGACTTTTCGTCATCTGCTCGGCGCGCGCAGGGGTTCTCACGCGCGGGTCCTTCTCGCGAATTTGAATTGCAAATGAGGGCCGCGCATTATGCGCGCTCGCGAGCAGCCTAATGTTATGCTAACGCGCCGTACGTAATGGCCGGCTCGGTTACGCGCGCCGCCACCGAGATTTCGAGATCGAAGCGAGCGATCGCAGCGAGTGGGTATAAGTACGCGCGGATTTCGAGAGGCGGGACGCGTGAACGAGCGAGCCACGCGAACACGTGGGGCTTGCTCGGCCCGTGGGTGCACGTTCACCGGATGGAGGAAAGGATTTTTTTTTTCGAAGAGGGAGAAACCGAGTTTTCTCACCCCCCGCTGACTTTCTTAGCCTATTTTCGTAAGCGCGATTTTTGTTTTAATTTCTTGTTTGTACTAAAGTTAGAATAATAAGTATTGGTCAATGGGGTATGAAAATCTATCTTACGTCTTAGTGCAAGTGAATTATAGAAAGAAAAATAAAAATTAAAGTATAGCAAGGTTTTACATAATTTTCTTAAGAATCATGATAAAAATCGATCATTTATGAAAACATATTTCTTAGATTCCTTAAACATAAAAAATTTTTTTACTTCTCACTAGAATGTTTATTATTACAAGTTATAAAAACTGACGTGACGTATTTCTTGTATGTCTTTTCTTCAGATTTAAAACTAGTAGACCAGGTTTAAAAAATTCAAACCTTGTATACTTAATTCATATCCCATTCTACACTTTCTTCGCAGTACCCCAATTTGTTCTAAATGACGAAAACTTTCAAAATTAACGATAAAATCAGAGAAGCGACCCTTGGATGCACGCATTCCCGCGCGTCACGTGAGAAAAGCCAGTAGTGTGAATCGCGCGAGTACATCGTCGCTGATGGGAAGGCACAAAAGCGACGATAGCCGATGGTGTCGGGCCGAGGTCTTCAATTCGTCGCGCGAGAGGGTTGCCGGGGCACTCGGCGGTCAAGCGACGATGTCGTCGCATCGCGTGTACGCCCCGTCGGCCGTAGGGCGCGCGCTCGGCCTAATAGCGCTAGCGTCTCAGATACGAATCTGACACTTCCGTCGCGCGGCCGGGGGGAGGCAATTATTACGGCGGGCTCTCTCTCTCCCCCCCGGGCGAGCCCCGCGTGTTTCACGTAAGTGCCGGGCCGACAGCCCGGCGGAATTGGAGGGACGACATCTGCCGCTAAACGTTAGATAAGGCGCGGGAGCTGTTCGAACAGGTTGACCGAGTGCAAGCCCGTAATTACGGGCCGAGGACGAGCAGCGCGCCCTCGACATGGTGCTAACGAGTGATAAGGGGATGATGCGCGCCGAGAGGCTTAAGGCACCACACCGCACGCTCGCGGGCTTGTACGCGTGTGTATGTAGGTGGGTGCGCGCGGCTGGCTGTAGGGAGCGCGTGGGACTCGATTTCGCGAGCTGGCTTCGAGGGTACACGCCCCGGTCGAATCGTCGACGTGTCTAGGCGATTCATTGTTTTAAGGCTCCTCCTTCGCACCGGGGGAGGGGCCAAACGGACACTTTTGTCTTTGGAGCTAATTCCTGTTTCGAGGATTACTTAATCATTTTCAGTCGTTGTTGAACGAAATAAAAATTTAAGAATTATTAAGAATCTTAAGAGAATTTTTATATTCAGCTTTTCGAGCTTGCGCACTTTAGAAATTTCATTTATCCAAACGTTTTCATTTGGATTTGCCATTCAAAATATTTTCATACATTTCTAAATCCAAATCTTGTTAAAAAAACCCATTTTGTCTCAACTATACAATTGAATTAATAAATTTAAAAATAATGCTTTTATTCTACATAGCAAATACAATAAAATGCACTTACATTATATTCTATTTACTACGTAATGAAAGTTAATATATTATTTTTTAATTTACTGATGCTATAAAAAAACAAATCGATTTTTTGATCTACTAACGTAGAAAATTTATGAGACTTTCCCCTTAAAAGTAACATGTAAATGTAATCACCCATCTTCCTAAATTTTAATTACGCAAATTAGAAATCGTGTAAAAGATGTTTGAACAACGCTGGGACTGTCTGTTGCATGAAACTCAAAAAGGAGGACTGTTTGCAGCAAGTGGCGACGCCGAGCGTGGTGAAGAAGATCCTGCGCATGAAGCAGGAGCAGCCGACAATGTTCGCCTGGGAGATTCGCGAGCAGCTCGCGCGTCAAGGCGCCTGCGATCCCCAGAGTCTGCCCTCGGTCTCTTCCGTCAACCGAATACTCAGGGGTGGTGGCCTGCAGACCGAGCATCCCGGCATCGAGTCCGCCTCCATCTCGGCTTACCAGCCCCAGATACCGCCCAACGTTGCTTCCGTCGCAGGTAAACGACTCTATCGCTCTTATATTAAACGTTTGACAAAATTTTTAATAATTCTCAAGAAATTTTCAAGATCTCTAACAAAAAGTAGCTACGAAATCGCAGTTGCAGTCGCGTTAGCGACGAAAAGGCCGTTGACTCGTCCCACGATGATTTACGACATTGCGAGAGGATAGTCGAGCGCGTCTCGTTCGCACCTCCGCCTAATTCGCAGTCGTTGTCTCCCCCAATCTCCGCGCGCGGTTTAGCTCGTCGCCGCCAGCTGCTTGGAGACGCAGAAACGCGCGGCAACCCGCGGTGCTCTTCTTAGGCGATTTTCGGACTAATGGCTCACCTGTCTGGAGCGGTCGTTTCTTATTTCCAAAACTACCGACGCAGTAGCGCGAAAAATTAAGTCATTATCAGCCCCGGCACGCAAGCTCGCGACGCGCCAACTTCGCTCGCACCATTTGTACGGCTGCGTCTTTGTTTCCGCCGACGGACGCTACATACGGCTTCTTGTGTTGAGCGATTCATTTTTTTTCTTTTAAGAAAAAAAAAGTGAAGTGTTCGCGTTTAAGTAAATTACCGGTAAAATGTGAGAAACTTTATGGAGTATCCCTTTTTTCTATGAAAATAGAGCATAGTGCGCTGCTTTACTTACAGATAATGATGCAACTTAGAAAGCAGATCACTTAACGTTATTCGCTCGTAAATACGAGAAAAAATAGAGTAAGAATAGAGTAGGAATAGAGTAGGATATAAAAAAGCGATTCATCTCGAGCATCGTACTATTAAGGTCTAAACGTCTCCATAAAAAGCGAGGGGGTTAACGTGATTTTACGTGTTCGCAGAACCCTTGATGAGGGCAGACTATCAGTTTTTTTACCCTGGTGCTCTGGGCCCACTGCACGTCTCAACGGCACCCGCAGGTGCCACGACGACGCCCGCCTGGAACTCGTCGTTTTACTCGTCGCTCTATCAAGCGACCACTCTTCATTTACAAAATGGACCACAGTAAGTTTACCAATTCTTTTTATTCCAAATTTTTTGTTTCAAGTGTAATCGAGATTATCTTTTCATTTTAAATTTTCACGAAAAATTGCAATACCCAATGAAAAATTCTAAAACTAAAATTAGTCAGGTAGTGCATAATTAATTAAACGCATAAAATGCATTCAACTCTTTAAAATAAACATGGAAATTTCAACAGAACCACGGACTCGGAACGGCTGGGCGACAGCAGCCAAGAATCGCAGACGCAAACGCTCGAGCTGAAGTCGAGCTCGAGCTCGATGGTCGGCAGCGACGACTCGCTGGACAAGAGCGACCTGGACGAGGCGGCGGCGGACTCGCAGTCCTCGTACCCGAGCGCCGTGACCAAGCCCTACCAAAGAAGCCCGACAATCCTGGAGCTGGGCGGCAAGCGCAGCGCCTTCATGCGTCCAAAGTCGTCGGACGGTGGCGGCGGTTCGCCGACCCCGGCGTCCAGCGCGACCGACGGCCAGACGAGCCAGCAGCAGTCGGCGCCCCAGCCGCAGCAGGCGCAGCCGCAGCCGCGCAAGAGGAACCCCTACTCGATAGAGGAGCTGCTGAAGAAGGACGAGAGCCGATCGGCCGCGAAGAGGCCGAGGCTGCCGCTCGACACGAGCGTCGTCCAGCCCTGCGGCATCGTCGTCGGCAAGGACGCCTGAGGGGACCCCCGCGCGCCCACCTGGATCCACGTCTACACATAGTGTGCATAGTAGCGTTCGTACTACGCGCCGGCGAACTCGGCGAGGCTGTCCGCGGTCAGCGCGCTACCCATCCTCTCATTTTCATTTTACCCCCTTATTTATTAGCGCCGCGTATTTCTTTATTTATTAATAGCGTACGTCTGTCGCGAGTAAAACTGGCCGGCAATCGAGTGCGCCACCCCCCGGGATTGAAATACAAGTCGCTGAGTGGCAATCGAGAAGCCGCGAAGAATTCCACGACGAAATCGTATAATTGCGCGGGAGCGCGCCCGCTGCCGCCCACTTAATTTATTACCCAGCGGGCGGAGAGAAGACGAAAAAAATAAAAGAAAGAATCGCTCCCGCCCGTAAATCACGGGGTCGTCGCGAGCGACGAAAAAGCTCCCCGCGATCGTAAAGGCGAAATTCTCGCGCAATAAAGCGATAAAAAGAGGGGGGTCGCCGCGCGTCGTTGTGCAAGTCGCGCGGGCCGTTTGATCGGGCGTTTACCGGTACGATGTAACGCGCTTGTAAATTCGCGCTTCCTCCTCCGCGGACTAATGAGCTCGATTCCGCCGCGCGAGGAGGAATCGCGCGGCGATTGCTTTACGAGGAGCCGTAAAGAGCGCGCACGCGGGGAAAGAAAGCGAGGCGGAAGAGCAAAGCGTTGCACTTCCGGCGGCGAGCGGCCGTCCCTTCGTGAGAAGCGGCGAATGCGGCTCGATTCTTGCGCGCGAGAATGGCTTGCCTCGCGGTACTGCCTCGAATGCTTTCTGCGCAATGCCGAGGTGAAAATTTGTTTTATTGTTCGAAAGATATATTGTTCGATTCGCGCGCGTGACGTTGAATTTTTATGTGCGATGAATTGACGCAGTTGCTTTTAATTGAAGGACCCGATCGTGAGAAGACGTTTGAGGAAGCACCGCGACAAGATCGAATGAAATTAGCGAGTACTTAAAAATTATTTTCGTTCGAACTGTTTGGGAAACAAGTAAACGAGTTTTGTTCTCATTCATAGTTGTCATACGATTGAATGTATAAGTAGTTTTATAAAACGTAATACGACTTCTTAGTGGCTAATGCAGTAATGTTAAGGTTGATCAAACAGTTGAAAATGAGACGGAAAATTCGTTTACCGCGGTTTTCTTCAATCTTTTGTTATTTTAGCCATAATGAAATGCGTGCCATTTAAACCTTGCACGACGCCATTGTTATTGTATAATTAATACTATTTTTCACTTTATTTACTTTCATTTCTTTAAGAAAGAAGCCGAATCACCGATGTTTCTATTTTTATCCCCATAAAATGATCCGACAGTGTAGTGATTCCATTAATTAAGCCATTGAATATCAGAATACTCGTAATAAAGTTATCCTGTATAATATTATTAAATATACTAGTCAAAAGCATATGGTGTAATAATTTACTTTACATAATCTTAGTAACTAAGATCCTAGAACCTGCACGCTTCGCTGTATGTCGGGTTACCTACCGGCAGGCGCTTTTCCGTCCACTCTTTTAATATCCCTCTCTTGTTTACATTATTTTTAAATGAACACTGATTAAGGTGTTTAAATTGGTAAAATAGAAAGAATGTTTACTACACTTTACGAAAGAAAAGTCATTGATAAAAACATTTTTTTATTTAATTTTTAAAATACGTTAAATATAAACGTAATAACACTGAGAATGTAGACATAAAACGGCGTAGTATCGATAAGTATAATTACAAAAACAGTTTCCATTAAACTTCTTATGTAGGAAAATACAAAATGTTTTTCATTTAATTCCGCTCTCAACTGATTCTCAATCATTCAACAAATAACAACAGTTTCACATTATAGTCAGTCCACATTTCAAATCAGCAATCCTAATAAATTTGCCTCGACGTTATCAAGGCACTGCGTTTTAATACACATCTTGCACTCATTCTTAGTTAGTAAAAAAAGGAGAAACAAAACAATTCCTCCTACGACCGTATAATAAAAATTTCTTACAAACACACAGTAAACTACAATAGTACAGATTAAAGTATAATCTCAAAAATTTGATAATTCTCATGTTCATTTTCTCTTTCAGTCGATCCGCTCGTTAAGCACAGGTCAATCGTCCAGAGTCACCGACTCGTCGTCGTCGCCACTCCAAAACCATGAATTACTCATAAACCGAAGGTATACCGTCGCGCGAGGATCGCCGAACGGCCATCAAACCTCGCGCGCGCATATCCTAGCCTACCGCAGTTACGTTACGAGCTAGAGGAATATAAACGTGGCATCAGTATTCTCAGTAAAGAAAGGAGCTCTCCTGGGAGTCGATCGAGGGCCACCGTCGCCGGCTGGCCGCGCGCCTCTTCGCACGGATCGCGCACTTGGACTGCGACCGGCCGTGCGGGCGCGATCAGAGCTGGAAGTTGTGCTGCGAGCGATTCAGCGTGTTGGTGGAGATGGCGTGGACCGGGTGGGCCTGCTGCGCGGCGAACAGGCTGTGGTGCGAGTGCGACTTGGCGCGCGACAGCTCGCTGTAGCGGTCCTGGTCGGGGGGCGCGACCAGCAGCACCGGCCTCAGGGAGAGCGACTTGCGCGAGCCCGCCACGCTCTGCGCCTCGTTCACGTACGCCGGGTTCACCTCGCCTGGACATGGAGTAAACGCTGTATGATGGGAAAAGCATTTTTTTTTAAGTAACATGCAGATAGACAAGCGCAGTAGTTTTTTAAGATAAGATGTAGATGCAGGTGGACGGGTGGTTGCTTTACTTGGAGGAATGCAGATATTCAAGATAAGCGAAGCATTGATGTACTTTAAGGCAGAGTTTGAAAATGAACGAGAAAAATTAATTTAGTAAGGCTTTTTTAAAATAGTGTATAATTGAGGCGGCTTATACAAATTATTTATTTTGCTATGATTACGATAAAATGTTTATAAATGTTTAAAAGTTTAAGAGATGAAAGTGACTTTACAAACATTTCTGTTTCAGTAAAAACGCCAATTAACTATTTCTTCCTTTCAACGATTTATTATTACTGAAAGTTATTTTATTGTCGCTAATAAACGTTTTTGTTAACCCTACCTCAATTATTTTTTGTTTGCGAAGAAAGATTAAATTCAGAAAAATAATATTTCATGTTTTACTATTGATATCACTGAAATATTTAGAAATCATCTAAGCTCATCTTTCTTCGCGCAGTATCTTTTTATCTCATGGTGTCTGTAACTCGTTAAATTCGAGAGAAGAAGCGTGACCGTCTTTTTTGTCTGGCGTTCGTTCAAAGTGACTTGGCTCTGTTGTTTGTTAGGCTCCGTGAAAGCGAATAAAAAGTCTGAAGGAGCATTGCCGAGTAATCCATCCGTGGAAGAAAGATGTTCTTTCAGCATGCAATACTTTTTTGACGTAAAAGTATTGAGTGTTTCTTTAATCTTCTTACGTCATTTTTGTTCACCCGACAAAAACGAATCTTCAGTTTATTTTGAAATCTATATCTTCAAGCGCAAAAGCGAACTACTTGATTAAATCCGTTTACTTTTTAATACCCATTAAAACTTATCATTCGCTTAAAAGACGATTTAAAAATAAAAAGCGAACGTTCCCAACGTTTCAATTACAGCACTTAGTTGCAGTCGTAAAGTGCGTTGACGAGCACCTGTCATTCCCGAGATATTGCCTCGCTCTCTAAACTGTCTGGCGCGCGTGCCATCGTAAATGTCGCTTGGCGTCCGTCCGGGTGTTCATTATGCACATACCTTTGTAGAGCGATCCATTGTTGAACGGCTCGGGTTGCAGCTTGACGTGTCGCGAGGCCAAAATGAAAGCGAGCGCCGCCAGAGTCGCGGCGTCCAGGGCCGCGATCGCCGCCAGTGGGATGGCCCATCGCACCGCGCACGCCCCCGGGTTGTACCTATTAAGGATGAAATTTTCGTCAGAAACGATGATTGACTTTTTTTCTTCGCCGCGGATTAATTAGTGTTTTGAAAGAGAAGGTCGACGAGTGAAAGCGAGGACACGACTGGTTTGTCATTTTTGTATTCGAGTTAGGAAGAACAAAGCTGATCTCGAGTTGAAACGGACGAATAATAAAAAACAGATTAATTTAGAAGAAAGTTGTGAAATTTGTGGGAATCACGCGATAAAATAGACGCAATGTTTTTGCCTACTAAGTAGGTAAAAGTCGAGAGAGATGAGATAACGTTTTGCTTAGTGTCTTATTTTTACATGAAAACCCAATTACACTGCGCTAGTTGAAACATGACGAGAATGATTATACAGCAGATTGTTATCTGCGAAAGTCATGAAAAATTTTACACATTTTATATTATTTCAGCTGCGCAGCGTGAAATCATTGTTTGAATTCCCCTCCGTTACCGTACACTTCTCATTTCAACTTTTCATTTCAACTCTGCGCTCTATTGTTTTTGCGTCCCCTCGTTAAACGAAATCTCATGTAACAAACAATAACTATTTCACCGAAGAGAGAGATAAAATTAATTTAACGAGTGCTTAAGCGCTCGGTCAACATCAAACTTGTCATTACAACTTTTACGCTCGGCGTTCGAAAAAAACGGCGAGTCTTTGAAAGTCAACCTTCCGCTCGAATACGAAATGGCCTTACGAAATCGGTAGCATTACCTTGAGGCTGTTGCACCGCAGATAGCCCGAATCAGCGGCGAATCCCAGCCGAGCGGGTAGACGCAGACTCCCACTCCCATGCACACAGCTGGAAAAACAAAAAGCAAAGAAAACATTAGACCCTCGGCTCGGGCAACCTTGCACCCTTAAAACTGCGCTAGTAAATTTCGATCAAGTCCGCGAGATTAGACTCCCCTCCCACGCGAAATCCAGATACACGAGGAAGTGGCGAGCGGCCGTCCGTGTGTCCCGCGTGCGCATGCAGGCGAAGGTATGTAGGCGAGGTCGACAGTGAAAGGTATATACCGGTAAAGCGTTAACACTTTTCTAACTGTAACCGGCGTTTAGCTTGTATAACCAGCCGCTGCGCTCGTCGTGCCCGGCCATATATACTCCTTTATCCGCGCGCTCGCGCATGACAATGCAGTCGCGAACTTCGCCTGGCGCCTGCTGCTATCGCCCTTTGATAAATTGAATGCGAAAAAAGACCTCGCGGTACGCCGGTACCTAAGCGTACGCAGAGAATGAAAGAGAGAGGACCCTCGCATCGGAATTATTATACCCGCAAAAAGCGGAACGGATCGCTCGCATTGTGAAGGGAAAATTAGAGTCATTGCGCGGTTACGGTCCCATTAAGGCATAATCGACGTTTAGCGTAACCGTCGCGGCAGGACACTAAATTTTAACCACTGCTAAGTGCGTTTAACTTACAAAAAAAGCGGGGACGTTCGTAAAGCACAGGAGAGCGAGGAATTTTAATAGCTCCTCCACGGAGGCATTAACGTGCGCGAGTTCCCCGAAAAAATCCGATCGTCCGCAATAATTCAGTCCACCTTTTCCCCGCTCCCTCGGCGATCCGACTCTTCGATAAGGCGAATTTCGCAGCCCATTCAGCAGTGACTCATTTCCCACAGCCTTAATCACCCCGGCGACCGCCGGAAAGGAGGCGACGCTTCGACGTGTAGCCCGGGAGTCGCGACTTTCACTCTCCAGCGAGGGGGCGACCCGATGCCGCGGGTGAATCAGCGCGCGACGCGCGCAAAATTAGACCCGGGATGAGCCCCGTGGCTGCACCGCCGAGCGAACTCGAACTCGCGCGGGGCCGCCGTTGCGCAACTGCGAATTGCCTCTCGATCGCCGGGGCATTCGGCGAATGCTTGCAGCGGAGTGGATTTACGGCGAGCGCTCGATTGTTCTCCGCCATCGACGCTACCGTTCTCTTTCTCTTCCTGGATTTTTCCGATCGGGATCGACTGTAATAATGGAAGCTACCGCGCGCGAGAAAATTGACGGCTACCTCGGGGCACTGGTGGTTCGAGAAAGTTTTCCAATGGAGTGCGAATATATTTTTTTTTATCGCGAGCGAGAGTTTATTGCGAGGTTTAAGGCGCGATGGTGTTAAGTGCAAAGCGTCAGAAATTTAACAATCTATGTGAATCATCTCGCAGTTTTGAACTCGAATTTCTATTATGTGCAGCATGTAAAGGGGCATTTCAACATTCCCACATTAGCTAGTCAGCTCATTAACCGATAATATTCTCTTTTCTTCTTAATTTTCTACAATTATATCTAAAAAGCGGTACATACAATGTTGCATGTAATTAGTTCCAATAGAAAGCACTAATCGCCTGTATATATTAAAAATCAATCAATTAAAATTAATAAATTTCTATTTTTTGTAAAATTAAAGAACAAGAATAACTCCCCGTTAAACACTTTATCGTACCCTACCATTATTCATTTGTAAAAAACAAATTATTAAACGACAGAAGCTCAAAGATAACTCAACCCACAACCTCGCAAAGCGATAGTTCGGCAAGAAAGTCGGGTCGAGGCGACGACGACCGCAAGCAGAAAGGAGAAGATAAGAAAGAAGACGGCGTGACTCGGCGTGGAATCCGAGCGCGTTCTCCAGCGGCCGGTATTAATAACGCGGCGCGACGACGACGCTCCTCATAACGGTTCATTTAACATTTCTACTCCGAGGAAGAGTGCGCCGGCCGGATTATTCGCGCGGTCCTCTTCCCTCATTTGCCTATGGGCGTTCGGGGATTGAGGCCGGCTAAGTAGATCCGAAGAAGCGCCGATAATTAGCCCGGAAAAATTAGTTCAGCGCGAAATTTAATTGGGCGAATTTAATTTAATCGTGAGATTTACTCGATGATTTTAGAAAACTGAGTACGGTAAAAATCGATCGTTTCGCTAAATTATCAAAGCAAACATAACCGGTGCCCTTGGATAGTGTATTTGCTACTTACTATAGGAGAGTCGTGCAATAGGTGTTAAAGTCGAAGTGTGCGGGTGATTACCGAGAAAAAAACGGCAGTCCGAAATGCTTCACGGGAAATCGGTACCGCAATGCCCGTTTTACGTCCCTACCGGTGGGAAGCCTCGCGAATTATTATGCGCGCGCGCGTACAACAATCGACTTCCCGCGCCGAACGCTTCCTTTTTCGGCCACTTTGCCTCCTAAATTGCATCGGCGCGCCCCTGCGCTCGCTAACAATGGGACTCCGAATTCTCTCTCTTGCCCAATACGCTGAGTTTGAACTGTGAATTAACTTCACCACACGATTTTCACTCCGTTTCGGAATTTTCTTTACATCGGGATCCTTAGCTGCGGATTGAGTAACGGGTGTAAGTGCTAAATTCGAAACGACGACAAGCTTCTTTTCATTAGGAAATCGATTTGTTTGCATAGTTATGATAGCAGTACTTGGGTGGAGTCCGTTAAATTTATCGTAAATTTTAAAAATGATTGAGGAATGACTGGTAAAGTGGAAAAGCATGACGGAAGTCGCCGGATCGATGCCGTAGAAAGAGAGTGCGTGCATCGATATTTACAAACGATGACACGCGGAGAACGATGACACGCACTCGTGTACGTATAAATACAAGCAGGTGTACGCGCATCTCACGGCTTGAAATCCTGTTTGTGAACTGGTCGTAGCGCGAATGTTTTTTGCATCCTTGGGATTACTAAACAAGCCTTTCTGGCAATAAAGCATTTTACGTTGCATCCTAACGCACTTTTGCATTAAATTTATTTTCCGCGAAGTTTCTAAATCGATCGCGATGCCTCAATGGCCGTTACTTTTACTCCTCATTTCTAAGCCACGCACTTTGCAATTACGGCAAATTCTAGTTCTTTTGTTTATTACGTCATTAAGCACTATACTTATCCAACTCGCTTCGACTTCCTAATTACTTCAGCGACGATTTTCCGTAGCGTTCCTTTGCGCAACGTCGTTCTGTCGCTCGGCCGTAACCCACCGACTCATCTCAAGCCCACCGTCGCGACGACTCTTAACAATTACTCCTCTATAATATAATAACCAGTGATTTCAAAATTTCTAAAAAAAGAATGCATCTTTTAAAAAGAAAAGCGAAACAAAATCGGCAAAACGCAATTTCCGGGGAGGGTGAAACGACGCGGCGATTTTTCGAGCCGCTGGTACATGACGCGTCCGTTACGGAATCGCCCCGATAATTGACCGATCCCGCCGCGGCTTTCCAAACGGCGCACAAAACGCACGCTTGACTTTCGCGCGTGGAACGGCCGCGTGCGTTTTCGCATCAGGCGCGACTCCGTCGTACGCGCCCGCGCAACTCGGATTTGTTTACGGCCGGGCGAGAAGATCGGCGCTGCTTTCTACGCGATTTATAGGTTTTTCCTCGCGCCACCGACGCCTGCAGCGGTTTCTCTTGTCGAACGAGCGACGCCTACCCGGAATGCACAAGAAGCCCGGTGTTGCTTTGCAAATTTTTTTTTAATGGTTCGACTTTTTCTTACAGTCGCCTCAAACAATTCAGCCACGGCTAGTAAAAATTCATTTCTTTAAAGAGATTGTTTTCGCTACCGGGCGGATCTGCGCGAGGGTAAAACTTTATAAGCCCACTTGCCGCGTCTAAATTTCAGTAATTTCGCCCGCAAGAAAGTTCATCTCGGTTTTCCCTCGAACGACGAATTAATAGCCGAGCCATAAATAAGGCCGTAAAGCCGGTCGCGAAAAACAGCGGGTTTAACTGCGCCCCGACGGTCGTTTCTGCGGAGCGGCCGCCGCGCGCGTCCGGCAACAATGTCCGCAATTATGAATGCGCGGCCTCGGCCGCGGCAAAAAGGCCGTCGGTGCGCCGAGCGAGCATTTCGCTGAATTTTTCCTCTCGACGACGATTTCCCGGCCCCGAGCAGCCAGGCGGGCGGGTGAGAGTCGGTGCAGGCTTACCGGAAACGACCTGCATCCAGCCGCAGATGTAGAAGACAGTCGTGCTCTGGCAGAAGAAGAACAGGAGCATGGCGCAGATGGAGACGAGGGCGATGATCACCGCGATCGCCACCAGGATGGTGCTCGCGCGGAATGGCACGTTCGCGATCGTCGACAGGTCGTCCAGTCGGCCGACGCACTCCTCCACCAGTTCACCTGTTTTCATGGAAATTGTATAATTCGCTTTTCACTGTTCAGTTGCGACGTAAGGAAATATAAAATTATTTTTTAACCTATGATTTAATCATAATCCTGTTGATCAGTGACTATACCCGGAGAAAAAAAGGTATAAAATGTTACAAAATAAACATAAATTATTATTGCAAAACTTGTACGCGGAGAAAAGTTCCACTAAAAATTCCAATAAACAATTTTAATGTTTTCATATTCGTTATTAGAAAAATTGCAGTAGTTTCTTGTAAAATTTACTAATAGTTTCTTTTAAATTAATTCACTATATATTCCGACTAAATTTTGCAAGAATATTCTATTGCAAATTCTATACCAACTATAACAGTTTGTAAGAACATTAAAATCGACTAGTGTAAATTTACTTCAATTTTTTTCTCCATTTACAAGTTTTGCAATAATTTATGACTATTTTATAGCACTTAGTAACAATGAATTTTATTGCTGATCTTGGGCTATTTTTAAATAATTTTTTAACAGGAGATTTGTAAAAAATACAAATTAAACTAACATTAAATCGTTGCAGAAATTACACCGTGGCTACTATTTAAGCTATAAATACATAGGATCAGTTTTTATCAGCTCATTACGGACATGAAGAAAAGCTGTTATTTTCATTTTTCGAACGCTCGCAAGTCAAGAGAGCTAATTGTTTTTTCAGAAAACACGGCGCTCGCGGTCTCTAGAAAGACTTCTAAGCGATGCGGAATTTAAAAAAAGAATTCCAAGCTCTTCCGACAAGCTGTAGGTATACCCGTAATTATCAAAGTGAAATATCTCGCTGTTTTTACCATGATTCCACTACCGCGGAAAGACAAATTTATTGCCTTACTATACAAATACTTCTTTTAAAACCAATTTCAAAGCTACTCTAAAATTTAATTATAAAACGTTCAAACTTATTTAATTTTAATTAAATGATTCTATAATGTAAAAAGGTAATGTGAAGAACTACATATGATTACTCTAAAGCGCCGCTCGAACCCACGATGTAACAGTAAAAAGCAAGTGCATAATTACCGGTGCCAGTGAAGCTACACCTCATCCAAAGTCCAAACCTGCCGGGGTTCTCGTGCTCGAGGTCGCCTAGCCACTCGGGCGTGATGAAGGCGACGACGCCGATGATGGCGTAGCATATGGTGAAGATGCCCCAGAGCACGCCGATGGCCTTCGAGTTCCTGATGTAGTTCGTCGCGTACATGTGGGACGACTCCACGTACTCCACCTTCGAGCCCATCTTGCCGCCTCACTTCGGCTCCTCGGCGCTCGTCCCTTTGTCCCTGCAAATATATTTAACACCGAGTTGCCGGCGATCAGAGGCGCTAACCCGCCGCGCGATGCGTGTCAAATCGATCGATCGATCGGGAGGAGGCGGGGTGAGCGGCACGCGATCCGAGGATTCGGCACGGCGCCGGTGGGAAAGTGCCCTCTCTTCGCTCCGCCGCGATCAGATTGTTTTGGCACGCCTATATTGCACCACGCGCGCGCGCACCTCTTTTGCCGATTCTTCACTCGCGTATAGGTACACAATCTTAATTTATTCATTTGCGCGTCGATGCTGCGCGGTAAAGTGCACTCCGCGCAAGCGATCGTTCGCTTCGGCGTGCGTTTCATTGCATTTAAACGATACGGCGATTGGAGAATGGAAGAATTCTATTCGAATGAAAAGTCCATATAAGTTATCTGCGCGAGAGGCGCGGAACAAAAAGAATCGAATATACGCGTTTCGAACGGTCGCTATGAATCGCCGTCTGTAATAACCGGGGAGATAAGAAATCGATGTTTTTGTTATCATAACGTTTACTTTCTCCGCGCTGAAAACGCGAACTTTTTCATAACTCTTACTCAATGCACCGCTTTTTCATTCACACTTTCATTTGCACTTACATGACCCAAGCAGCAGCAGCATACAAATCGGTATATACACGTCGATTTCCGCAACACACCGCGTCGGATAACCATTTACCTCGCTTTTCCCGCTAATCCGCGACGAGTGTCAAAACTCACTCGATCCCCGTAAAAGAACGAAAAAAAGAAAAGAACACATTCTCCAAAGAGCCCGCGCGGATCTAGGTTCGCCTCTCCGAAATCGGTCACTCCGCTAACGGTAAAGCCGCGCGCGCTCGCTGGGGCCCACACGCTGCTGACTCCTCCGACGAAAAAAAAGGAAGAAAAAAAGAAACTTTCGAGACACGCACTCGCTCACCTCGCTCGCTCGATGAGAGAATCCGGAATTCGCTAGCGTGCCGCGCGCCGCCAGCTCCCCATAACCACCAGGTCTCCTGCGCGGGGGCACCTCCGCTGCTGCCTGCGTGTTGCACTTGCACCGCGAGGGCCGATCAACCGGTGCGCCCGCTCGGCATGTCGCGCGGGCCTCTCGTCGTCCTCGCGTCCGCCTCTCGACTGAAGCGTAACGGGGCTTTCCCCGCGCGCGCGCCCGATTTTCCCGGCCGCCCGTTCCCTCTCTCTCTCGTCCGCCTTCTTCCTCGGCGTCCGTGTACGACGTCGCGGCGCGGGGGCACTTTGTCTCCCGTCCTCGGTTTTCGCTAAATTCGCACGGCCAGCGGGGGAGGGAAGGAGAGCCGTGCGGGAGCGACGCGCACCGCGGCGACCGGAGCCAGGAGGTAAAATGGCGCTACGCCGAGCGAGGAGCCAGCTAAGAGGGGCCAGGTGAGACTACAGGAAAAGGAGAGAGAGAGAGGAGGAAAGGAACGCGGCTGGTGTCTTGCAGGGCTTGGCGGAGGAGGCAAAGAGCGAGACGGAGAGAGTGTCTTGGAGATATACCGGGTGCTCCGTTTTGAACGGAGCAGCGTTGCTCCGAAGCAGATCTACTGTTTTTATTCCTTTTTTCTTTTCTTTCTGTTCACCACCTTGGAAAAGCAAAAAGATGTGAAGCGCTTTTACTGTTTTACATTTAGTTAAATTTATGTTAAAATAATAAATAAAATTAAACATTTTTTAAATGCTTTGTACTATTAATTTTACATGATGCATTTTTGTATGTACTTTATTTTAAATTATTATTCACTCGGAATTTAATAGCTGCAATTAGAAAATCACTTTATAAAAATTTGGTCGCATAAGTGTTTCTCGCAACTGTTAATTATTTATATTAATGATTTCCTTATCTTTATCATATAAGTAATGTGATTGCAAAATAATTTAAATTGTTACGGAAATAGTGTATTCTACGCAAATTACTTTCATTCACTTGTACGGTATAAATGCGTGCGATCACATTACATTCTATTATAAAGTTTAAGCGGTAAATAGAAAGCGCATTACATAATGAGATTTTTAACATTTATAAGAGGATATAACACCGTTTTCGGTCATATTGATGATTTTGATTTTATTTATGAGTCAGATAAAAAGTTTACTTTCTCATTGTAAGCTGAATACAATTTTAAATTATTGATACAAAATATTTAGAATTAATTAAAAATAAAATGTTCTGAAATGTAATCAAACGAAATATTTGCAGTTCTACGCTCGCTCTTGTCAAAATATGAACAAAAAATTTAAATTAAAAATATTCTATTGAAATCAAGGAAGTTTAAAATAATTTTTTATTTACTTTTCAAGACGAATAAACATTTCATATTTGAAGACGTCAGGTCACGAAAACATCAGCGCTGTTAGAATTTTCCGGTGTCGAGGTCAGCCGTCCGTTCAAACGTACCCCGCGGCGCGCTGGTCAAACATTTTCATCACCCCTTACGTGCGCGCCCGGGCAGCGTAGGTAGCAGAGCCGTAGAATGGAGACAGGTAAACGCGCGGGTCCAGTGGCGCTGTGGGAAGCTGCTGCGTGCGCGCACGCACACCGTGAAAAGCCGCCGCCGAGACGTCTATATAGCCCCCCGTACAACCCGCCGCTTGGCTTGTTTGTTGTCGGTGGGTTGCGTCCGATGACGGGGGCCACATTGTGCCGCGGCTTCCCCATTGTGCTCGTCCGCTTTCCACTTTTTGTGCGACGCCTCGAGGTTTTCCGGCCGTGAGACTTTCGCGACGCGCATCTGCGGACTGTTTGCGCGATTCTTTTTTCGGCGCTTCAGTATTGTGAATGCGAGACACGACGTCGGGATTAGAGACTTCGGGTGGGTGCGGTTGAGCAAGCTGCTTTGTTGGGGGTGTGGGCGTTTCAAGTGAAAAGAATATATAGGTCTTGCATTCAATTCCGTTCGAACCTTTTTTGTTTAATTGAAAAATCGCAGCTGTTACAAAATTATTTATTACTAAAGTGAAGTAAGTTCAGTTATTATCGCGTTATTATTTTTGATAAAAGAAAAGTTATTAATTTAATTATATCGTGTATAATTGCGCTTCGTATCCAGCTCTCAAAAGAAGTCCTCAAAACTGTTTCTTAACAATAAGTTAAGAAATCAATAATTGGCACTCGCCGGAAATATGTTTCACAATTACAATAAAAATACATGTACAAAATTCACATGATAAAACGAAAAACCGTTACTACGATATTTTTGGTCGATTTGGAGTTGATGCGAAAATACTAACGGAAGGGCGATTTGCGCGAAACGAGTAGCGCTGTCGCGGTGAAAGAATAATTGCAGCGTCGGTGAAGCAGATCGAAATCGATGCGCGGACGCTCTCAATTTCTCCCTGGGGCTGGAACCGCCGGCTCGGTGAGCACACTCGCGGCGTGTAATTTTCTTTGTGGAGCGCGCACGGGGAACCAGTGACGTCACGCCTCGCGCAATCGACGACGCGAACCGCTGCGCCCGACCAATAAAAGACACCATTAGACAAAGTTTTTTTCTCTTAATTTACAAATTTATTGTGACTATCACTCTTTTTTACTTTCAATAAAATTAGGCGTCTCCTTACAAAATACTTCATTATAACAAAATAATGACGGCAGACAGATGTACAGCAAGAGGTACAGAAGTTTCAGTTTACAGAATATCATTAAATGCGTATGAGATTCATTGGAATGGCCTTAAAATATAGATTTTAAAAATTGCTAACAAATTGGGCAGGAATGTGATTGTTTTAAATATTTGGCATGATTAATAAATTACTAAACAAAGTGTGTAATATCGTATAACATAAATCGTACTCGCACTTGTATGGGAAGACACGAATACTGAAATAATAAAAAAGATCTTCATAATAAAATATCCGAAAGTTTCCGTAAATATCACAGTACAGTTTAAAGTTATTTCTAACACAGGAGCACTTTTATGTTGCCAGCTCATTCGGAAGCTTCATCAATTCATCTAAATTTCTCGTCAAGGCACCTGAGTCGCGAAGCATCGTTACAGCTCGTCGTGCTCCTCGCTTGCTCTGCGCGGCAGCGACGCCAGTACCTCGTCTTTGATCTCTTCCGCCTTCGACGACTCTATCCTCAGACCGTCCTGCAAACTCCTGCGGTGGCGCTTGGTCGCGTACAGCCTCATCGTCGGGTACGCCCGCACGCCCGCCTGGCCGCAGTGGTGTCGGTACTTGTCGCAGTTCAATCTTGCGAAACGCACCTTTCCCTCCAGCATCTGTAAAGCAATCGCACGATGAATTGCGCGCCCCATTCGCAGCGTGCGGAATATTTTAGAATTGCAAACTGCAAGATATCGCTCGGATATCAATTGCCGCGAAAGTACAAACCACGCCGAGCGATAATTTGCGTTTCGACAATCTAACTAGAGGATTGCGCAAGAGAGGATTTGCCATTGTGCGCGAATGGAGAAATGGCTCACCTGAGCGGCTATCGCAAACTGAGGCTCTAGGACCACGCAGTGGCCGCACCACGGAGCATAGTAGTCTACCAGGACGACGTCGTCCGCGTACAGCACTGAGTTCTCCAAATTCCAGTCGCTCAGGTCTTGCACCTTCACAGGCAAAAATTGCACGATCCACCGTTGCAATGA